>JAQQAE010001585.1:0-24909 GCA_029823295.1 Pseudamia nigra
ATAGAGCACTTTACAACAACAACAAAGCTGACCAAAGTGCTGTACACTCAGATTGAAGAAGAGCGAGACAAAGACAGGACAGAGCAAGCTGGGATCAGTGAAGGGAGGAGAGGAGGAGAAATGCGTCTGCTGTCTCAGCAGACGCATAAAAACACAAAGTGAAGCAGTATTTTAAATGAAAAAAGACTCAGTTTGCATTTAAACTCAGCTGCAGGACCCGGACACACAATCAGAAGGACCACAATGTTTACATTCACTGAGAATGTCACCTCCGGGTCATTCGCGGATGATACCCGGAAGTGACGCAGGCGTGACTCGGGTGTAGACACATCAATCTTCGGTCGTTGTCTGCATAATTCATCGCTGTTTGGATCAATGTTTTAAAATAATTTTTAAATATTTTTTTCCGTCGTTATCCAAATTTAACATTGTCCGAACCGGTCGTTATCCGAGGTTGCACTGTATAAGCAATAAGGGGAGAGTAATGGTGCTCTGACATTACTCTCAAATGAAATACGATGTATTACGATGTGGCAGGTAATCAACAAGTCAACAGTAGACAGTCACCATTATCCTATTGTGAATAAAGTGGGGATAGAAATACACCAAGATGGAGGTTAGAGAAAGCCAATTGGAAGAGCTTTCAAGCACAAAGTAAAGAAGGATGCGAGAAGCTAAAGAATGAAGATACTGTGTATCAGATGGAGAAGAGTTAAATAAGAGAATAGTGGAAGTTATAATACAATCAGCGATGGAGTCAATACCAAGGAGTGTGGGATGTAGATGGAGAAAGAATGTACCATGGTGGGATGAAAATTGTAGACAAGCAATAAAAAAGAGGAACAGGGCATTCAGGCAGTTAAAGAAACATCACTCTTTAGACAAACTCATTCAGAACAGAAAATCGCCGGCAGAAGCAAGGAGGATTATTAGATTAACTAAACCTACATATTGGAGGCAATACTGTGACACAATAGGGAGAGAATCGCAGCTGTCAAACATCTGGGAAATGATTAGGAAGATGAATGGAATTCAGAGGAATGTAACAATACCTATGTTAACCAGTGGGGACAGAATAGCAAGTAGTAATGGTGAAATGGCAGAACTTTTGGCAGAGACATTAGTCAAGGTACACAGTTGAGAAAATCTTACAGTAGAAGCCAGACTGTGCAGAGACAACGTTCTGGAACAAAATACTAATGTAACAGTGAAGAAACTTACAGTGAGAGAGAGTCTTTACCATTTACTTTATATGAGTTAAAGAGCCATTGCTTAAGCACGACAGTCATCACCAGGGAAAGTTATCTCACATGGAAGACAGTGCACTTGTACTTGTGTTAGGACTGTTTAATAGAATCTGGGATACAGGGAAAATTCCAGCAGCGTGGAAGCAGTCGGTCATTGTGCCCATCCTAAAACCAGGAAAGGATCCATCAGACCCCTCAAACTATAGGCCAATAGCCTTGACCTCACAGCTAGGCAAGACTATGGAGAGAATGGTAACAGAGAGGTCAACGTTTGTGTTAGAAACAAGGAACCTGGTATCCCCGTATCAAAGTGGGTTTCGGAAGGGGAGGAATGTAATGGACTTGGTATTAAGGTTAGAGTTGGGAATTAGGAAGGCACAGACAAAGAAAAAAATGGTGGCTACAGTCTTTTTTGATGTGGAAAAGGCATATTATATGTTGTGAAAAGAACAATTGCTTATAAAACTTAACGAGTTAGGGGTTGGTGGTAAATTTTATAACTGGGTGCTTAATTTTCTTTTTGGAAGAATGATAGAGGAGGGTTGGAACAGTGCACTCAGGGGTATATCAGGTTGAAAATGGAGCCCCCAAGGTAGTGTGTGTAGACCAGTGTTATTTAGTATTATGATAAATGATGTGTTTTATCAGGTGGAGACGGGTATAGGGAAGTCATTATATGCGGATGATGGGGCATTATGGATAAGGGGAAAAAATCTGAAGTACGTAGAGGGAAAACTTCAAAAGGCAAGTGGAACAGTGGGTAGATGGGGATTTAAGTTATCAGTAGCTAAGACTCAGGTCATTTGTTTTTCCAAATGCCAGAAAGAGGTAAATTTGAAATTGCATGGGCAAACACTTGAGCAGGTTAAAGTTATGAGATTTCTTGGAGTTTATTTTGATGATAAATTAAGTTGGAGAGAGCACATCGACAGAGTAAGGGACAAATGTAAAAGAATAAATAACCTCCTGAGATGCCTGTCAGGAAGAGACTGGGGAGCATCTACAGAGTCATTGGTTAACATTTATCAGGCTCTAATGAGATCTACATTGGATTATGGGTGCATAGCATACATGTCAGCAGCAGAAACCCACCTGAAAAAGTTAGATGTGGAACAGGCTCATGCTCTCAGAACTTGTACTGAGAGCACTAGCAGCCATGCAAGTTGAGGTGGCAGAGCAGCCACTGAGAATTAGGAGGTTAAAATTTATGCTGGCATATTGGATAAATCTGCAGGGTCACAGTGATTTGTATCCCACAAAAACTATCTTACAAGACTGCTGGGAGCATGACAAAAGTAGTTATAAGAGTTTTGGATGGATTGCAAATATAATAGTTCAGAATGTAGGTCTGAGTGAAGTTAATTTTAGCCCAACAGTACCAGTGTTAGATATTCCTCTATGGCTGTATATAATGCCTTCAGTAGACTTTAGAATCCAACAGCTACTGAAAGAAAATCAGGAGAAGCAGGGCTAATAGTGGAAAATTATTTGGAGCAGAACGGTAATATTTACAGATGGATCTAAAGACCCCTGTGGGCGGACAGGAGCAGCGATCTTTATTCCTCAGTTCAGAGTGGCAATCAAGCAAAGAACAACAGATCACCTATCTGTTGTTCTGTACTTCTAGTGATTTGTGAGGGCCTTAGAGTGGCTGGATGAAAACAACACATGTGACCCTCTGATTGCATCTGACAGCTGGGAAGCATTGGCAAGCATTAAATCAGTGAGATCATGTAGACTGGATATAATTTTCCAAATTCACCAGGTATTGTACAAATTGCAGAGTAAGGGTGTAGGTGTCTGTTTTGCGTGGGTCCCTGCTCATGTGGAAGTAGAGGGAAATGAGGATGCACACATTCTAGCCAAGTAATCACCCAAAACAAAAACAGTAGGCATAAATATTACACTGAGTAGGAGGGAGGGTAAAGCAATCATAAAAAAGCAAATGCAGAAGTCATGGCAAGAGTATTGGGATTTAGAGGACACCGGGAGACATCTTCATGACAGAGAGATTTCTTGGATGTGGAAGAAGGCTGGGCAGGAACTGCAGAGAAGAGACAGCGATGACTCGCCCCAGAATAGGTCACACTGGACTCAGTAGCACACTTCTCATCAAACTGGGGAGTTTATCTACTGTGGTGTCGTGGAATCTGTGCAGCATGTGTTGTTTTCCTCAGGAACATGGGTTTATTGGGGGAGAATTAGTAGTTCATTTAGTTGTTTTCATTTATTTTTGTTGTTGGGTGGGTGTAGGTGTGTGTGTTTGCATATGTGAATATATATGTAAAGTTATACTAGTTATTTTATGTTATATTTATTATTATTATTGATTTATTAGTTATTAGGTTTTTGGTTTTTGTTTCTTACTGATCTACTTACCACACTCCAGTCCGGTAGGTGGCGGTAATGCACCTGTTAAGTCGGGCGCCAATCGAAACCAAAGAAGAAGAAGAACGAACCAACGAAGCAGCTTCGTTTCCGCTGCTTTGTCACGTGTGCAGATGTTTACAAACCCTCTGTAACTTCTAAACTAAGGGTCTGTATTACATTTATGTTATAGTTTGTGGTTCGTTGGCCAACATGCTACTGTTTTGTCCAACCTGCGGGAATGTTTTAATCGTCGAGGAAGGACAGAAGTGCATGCGATTCGCCTGCAACACATGTCCCTATGTTCATAACATCACAAGAAAAGTGAGTTAGCTTACGTTTAGTGACATGAAATAAACATAATGTACGTTTTACCCGAAACTGGATGGCTGGACCCGATTTATATGACGAAGACACCGGTTTTGGCTTCACTTATTGATTCTGTTGGTGTTTGTTTATATGCAGGTAAACAATAGGAAATATCCAAAACTCAAAGAGGTGGATGATGTTCTGGGTGGAGCTGCAGCTTGGGAAAATGTGGACTCCACTGCTGGTAAGTGACATTGATACGTTGGGATGCAAGTAAGCTGCACATTGAACCAGAGCTAGTTTCACTGGGAATCACATTTCAATATAAAACATACTTCCATAAACACTTTGCAAGATCGGAATTAACATCACAATCCACCCACAAACCAGTATTTGAAAGCATCACAAATACAAAACATGGTGGGAAATACTATATGACACCTAGTGGTGAAAGACCTGATGCAATATTTTCAGGTACAGTATTTATTTCCCGTTGCACATTAAGATAAGACTTTAACCCACACTGCGGACAGGATCGAGGCAGAGAATAAATAAGTGCACACATGCAAGTGCAAGTAAGCTTTTTAAAATTTCACACACCAAAATTGAATTGAATTGTCATGCTGGAATCTAACACTATAATATTTGGCTTCATTGTAAATGTAACATGCCATGTAAAAGTGTAGATTTGTTCATGGTCTCACATCTTACTTAAACTGATCTTTGTAGCACTCATATTTGTCTATTAAAGACTGCTGTAAGAATGCTGACAAATGGTGTTCATTCTTTGTTTCCCTGGCTTTATGATGGCTTTGTGCAACTCTGCCAAACATGCTGTCATTTTACTGGCATTTTGTGCCTACTCTTCATCAGAAAATGCTAATTCGTTGAACAGGAGGTCATTCCCAGAGTAACTTGGGGTCATAGTCTGACACAAGGCTGCAGTAAACAGAATATGTGGCAATTTTAGTTTGAATCTGACTGATTTTTAACTTGGGATGTTTACAATTTGGAATTGAAATTTTAAAATGGATGATTATTGGTTTGGGGGACAGGCATTTTATCTGGACTATGATTGGTTATGACTCCAGATGTCACAAATTACAAAAACCCAAAACTGTTTGTTTTTCCTGTCGCCCTTCTTTTTTTTTTTTGAGGATTTCTCAGGACTAGTAGCATTGAGCAGATTGAGATTTTGCCAACGCTGCACTGCCTTTGATTCTTTGATGTTCATTCAGTCCTCGGATGCCCTTATGAACTTTTTCAGCAAGTTCAGCTATTTCGAATCAGCAATCTCTTCAGAGATTGCGCATTTTCTAGTTTAACATATACTTTCCAGGAACATGTCAGAATTAAATTAAGAAGTTGAACATTCCCTTTCAAAGCTAATCATTTTGTCTTTTAACCATCAGAAATTATATTCAGTCTTTAAGGTCAGAAGTAAAACTGCCAGTCCTGTGATTTTTCTTTGGGTTGACACATCCTATGATAGTCTGATATCAGATGGGTTTTCATGGGATGTTCATGGTTTTCAGAGCCTTACACTTTCAACATGTTTCCAGGATTTGTTCCCATTTTTTTCTACAGAATAAACCAAACCTGTTACTCAGGAAGACGTATGAGTTCAGATGATTCAGACTTGTGTTTTACATTTTATTTCTTTACAGAAACTTGCCCCAAGTGTGGGCATCCTCGGGCATATTTCATGCAGATTCAAACCAGATCAGCAGATGAACCGATGACAACTTTTTACAAATGCTGCAACGCCCAGTGTGGACATCGATGGAGAGATTGACACCTTTGCACTTTGAAAATCATATGGCACAGATCATTCTCCTTTTGCCTTGTACCTTATTTATTCTGAGTATTTCTTTTGTGTACATTCACAGCTGGTGAAAGTAAAAAGTTAGTTCTCTCTTTAGAAATATCTACCAACTATCATTGTTTGCAGATAAAAATTAAAAATGGTTTCAATAGAAAATCATGTTCTGATTTTTATTGATAAAATAGTAGCTGTATACAACAGTCAAACAAATTTTGACTTACATAGTTTTACATCATCACAGACATTTAGAAAGCAATGCACACCAGCGTTATCCACAACAATGGCGTATGATACATCGTATTCAAATTTCAACACAATCCTTCAACTCCACACTGGCTTTCCTGCACAGCTTAGCTAGCCTCAAGAAAAAAACTCAAATGCAGTCAAAGATCAAGCGATCGAGTTAAACGTGGCTCATGCAGACAAACTCTGCATTGCTGAGCAAAGACGAACAGCAGATGGGACATGCTGTGGTTGAACAATGGTTGTTTCATTGATTGTACACACCTCAGTCACAATTTTGCAAGATATCTGCTATAGTCATTTATTTAAAGCTTATTTCTAGCAGAGGTAACTTTTTTACACTTTCTGAGACATCTGTATTTGTCATCTAACATGCATCTGAATAATGCAGGTCATTTTAAAGGGCCAGTGCCATATCAGAAGGCTAATAGTGAAATGTGATGAGGGTGCCACTATTTGTTTTACACTACACTTTTCTACAATTTCAATGGCATCCAAAATAAGTCAGCTGTACCAGTGAGGATGATCGACTGTGAACCGGTACATCAGACACACACCCACAGACATGATTACTGAGATAATCATGCAGTTTGTCTGTTACAAAAAGTAAATCTTCAGTCTGATATCTCCTACTTGAACTTTCACTAAAGTTAGAAGTGCATAAATGTTATTTTTCCTCTCTGGTGATCAGTTATCAAACAACAAACCTAAGTAAAAACCTAGAGGCCAAAATTTTACATTGGCTTTACTAATGCACTGACACTTACATTCTCAGAACTGAGAATTGTTGATTTTTTTTCCCCCCTTCATATAGGAATGCATTAGAGGGTGAAATGCTACTTTCTAACTTAAAGTGCAAATGTTTGTTTTATTATCAAAGAACATCCTGAACTGCGGGCACTGATGTGTAACAGCTCAACAGTAAATCACTGAACATTGTGTGATCAACTAGAGCCCAGGAGACTAATTATAATGAATATAGCAAGTAATATCAACGTCCGTCATTCCAAAACGAGCATATACATTAGTTGTACAAGATGAAAATGGTTAGTCTGTTCACATTCCAAAAGGGATAATGATGAAAGGAAACATCGGGTCCATTAGAGTAAAAATAACAAACATGGACAGAAATGTTCACAGTTCTTCATGTTAACATGTTAAAACAAATATATGGAGAAAATATATAACATAAATAAGAAAACAGACTCTAACTTAGCATATTTAACTTCAATACACTTGCTCTGAGGCAAGATTCACTGATGAAATAAATAAAGTGACTGTTTTCACAGCTTCTCTCACATGAGGCTGTATCAATTTTTTTTCCAAATAAATGTGTGACATAAACCTTTCTCCTGTTTTTATGTACAGGTACGCCTGCTGCCTCTGTGCATGTTTAAGCGCTTTAATTCTTCAGTAGTTCAGTGAGTTGAATGCATCTCTGTACATAAAAAGTACTGTATTATGCAGAAAGATAAAGAGGCTATATACAGCAAATATGTGAACAAATGAGAAAAAACTGCAAGTACAATGAAAGAGGGTTACACAACACTTTGCAAAATGGGTGAACCTGTCACTATCAGCAGGAGCTGTGAATTTGTGTACATGTCTCTAGCAAACAGCTGTCGGTGGTTAGCATATACGCTTATATGTGTAGATGTAGCCCTTACAGTAAGGGCATGTGTGTGTCACATCCTTGAGGTCATCAATCAGACAGGGAATCAAGCAGCAGCCAAGGTCACACCTGGAAAAGACGGACATGTTGAATATTACTCAGCAGGTTCACCAGATGTTCAGAAAACTTGAAGGCATCAACCAAAGAGGTATGAACAGCAAGAAAATATGTTCATAATTATTTACTATACTACATGGATGTGACTCTACATCACTTAGGTAGATGTGATAAACATCAATGAGTTACACATGAAGTCGCAGCCAACAAAAGATGAAGGTATAGTCCTGACCTTAAGCCAGTCCTGCTTTGTTCAGTCTCCAGCTACATTACATCTAAGCTTCGCTAGTAGCCTAATGCTTTGTTTATACTCACCACTGACCGCATTCACAATGAGAGACACTGGAGAAACAGTTCAGAGGCGGAATCAATTGGCCTGTCAAATCGAGGGATGCTGCCTCTATTAATAATCCTATATAAATACAGTAAATAGGATTTTGCAAAGAGACAGGAATTGATGGGTCTTGATTGATGCATCAAAGCACATTTTTTCAATAAGGGCACTCACATCTTGAACTTCTATGCCAATAGACAAATGAGAGTCTCTTACATCCCTATTTTAAAGATTTAATTCAGGAAAAGAAATCCTGCAGGTGCAAAATATTATGGATTTCAAATCATATTTACTGTGTTTTCTGGGTTATGCATCGCATTTTTTTTAATAGTCTCGCTATTAAAAAAACACTGGAGCAACATACATACAAATTATCTCAAGTGTTCGTTGTTTGTCACCATGATAGCCGCCAGAGGGCAGTCTGGGCTTGTGTACCTGCATCTGCCGGATGTGTATCACTGACAATTTAAAATGTAGACATTACCGGTAACAACCATACCTGCCATCAACTTAACCCCGAACGTGTCGGCACCGACACATTTGCGCGCCGAGCTCCCGCTTCTGGTGTCAAGTGTGCGGCCGCCCGCGACCGTCTCCACGGACAGTGGCAGGTGGGGAGTTTGACTGGGGCGATTCACATGTCAAACGGTAACGCAGGCGTCCTAAGGTGAGCTCGGGGAGGACAGAAACCTCCCACAGAGTAAAAGGGCAAAAGCTCTCTTGATCTAGATTTTCAGTATGAATACAGACCATGACAGCAGGGCTGTCATTAGCATACGAGACACCTATTCAGCCTGTTGTTCTCTATTCTATTATTACTATAACTTGCCTTTCAAGATGAAATGTCTGTTCTTGGTGTCGGATTTTGTTAAATAAATTTCCCCGAAAAAATGCAACCTGTTCTCCAGTGCAACTTATACACGTTTTTTTCTTCTTCATTATGCATTTTGTGGCTCGTGCGACAAATTCTGGAGCAACATGTAACCTGGAAAATACAGTAACTCCACCAAGGACTGGTAGTGTTTATGTTTTTGCAAGTGTTTTGTCTGTCAGTTGGTTAGAAAGATTACCTGAAAAGTTAGGATTTTGATGAAATTTTCAGGAAAGTTTAGGACAGGAACAGATGATTAGATTTTAGTGATGATCCGGATCATCACCAGTGCTGACACACTTTCTTTTGCACTGGTGTGAAAGTGTTTCAACGCTCAGTTTGCTCTACTTCATGATAGAGGGGAGACTGACTGACAACTTGGTTTATGATCTAACACTAAAGGATTTCCAAGATTTTATGAAAGAAGCAAACATCCAGAACATCCATTACAGTCTGAAATGTCACTGTGTGAAAAGGACATTTTTACATGTCACCGTAATGGAGCCGTGGACGCACCTCCAACTCATCCATGTGATTACTCTGTGACTATGTGAGTATCCCTGCAAACAGTGAATTTAGAAGTGCATTGTGTGTTGGGATGTCATTGAATTCAAGGCTGTTCACTGTACTGTACCTCCCACACTCCCCCTCGCACTCACTTCACTTACGCAGACACTGACTCTGTGAATGTCTAAAATCAGATCAAATCTCTACATAGGCTTCATCGTGAATAATCGATCACAGATTTTAATCCACCATATTCTTGCCTGAAAAATTTTTAAACCACTATGTTGTGAGCTTTCAGGAGACACTGTCTGCCAAATGATGAGTGATCTGCACATAAGCACAGCAACAAAAAGAGCTCAGCAGCAGCGCCCACAAAGTAATGCTGAAAGCAAAGCATGCGCTAAAAATGCTCCCTGTGGGCACAGGCCCTCATATTGTCATGTGGGGGAAATGAGCTGCTTTGGCGGAGGTGTGCTCTCTCCAAGTACTTGTAGATCAAACAGCATGTCAGTTTTACTCCTGACATAAGTTGCAGCTACATACTACAGTGTTAACAGAATAATAAACAAGCTGTTTCTCCAATTATTTGAATAATGTCCTGCATTTACTGACAACATGATCACAGCCAGTTCTTTATGCAAACTACACACCGCAGACATGATAAGCAGATTAAATGAATCAGGAACATGTAAGGTGAACCCAAAGAACTCACTACAGCTGTCTGCACGTTGCCTGGTTTGCATGTTGCCTCACAAACTGATGCAGCTGCATAGTATTTTTTAAAGCCAAAAAAACTTTAGTGTTCAAAAATTTGTGAACCGCATAAAATGTTCCACCTGTCTGTAAAAATATGACCTAAAATATCATTAGATTTTCACACAAGTCCTGAGAGCATATAAGGAAAACCCACTTAAACAAGCGAGACATAAATATTTGGTCATTCAGTTATTCAAGAAAACGACCCATTATTACAAATTGGTGTGTGGTAAAAGAATGTGCACCTTTGTTGTACCTGTTGAAACTCCCATGTGCAGGATGATGTGTGCTTTGCATCGTTATCTCACTACATGATGCATCTGACTGGTTTAATTCAGCTCTCCTCATCTACTTTTAGGTGTAAAATTATACTGATGTTTTAAGTCATATTTATACAGAAATATACAAAATTCTGTGGGATTCATAAACTCTTATGCCCCATTATGGGGTTATTCTTCCTATGGAATTCATTAAGTTAGCATCTATATGCAAGTGCAGAAGAGGATGTGAGGCAAACACACCTGATGCCAAAAAACCCACTTAAACCTCATGCCACCAATTTTCTGCTTGACCTCTGGATGTGTGCTTAGCTTACCCTACAAAGAAGCAGAAGAGGCAGAAGAGTGTGTTCATGAGACCAATATCGTGGGAGATCCGCGTAACAATCGCCTGCTGGCAGTGTGGGCAGACTGTCTGCACTGGTGTGGTCTGGAACATTTCCCCCTGCAGTACCGTCACTGTGGTGGCTGCGCCTGGAGGAGCCAGTACGGTCGCTGTGTGCCCCCCCATGTGGACAAAGTGGCTGGGACCAGGGCCTGGCTGTCCAGTCATAGGGTGAGGAAAGTGACCGGGTGGAGGTGGGTAATGGCCACCTGTACAGAAAAACATTTTACAACTTGTAAATACAAAACACAAATGTATTTACACACCACGTATTGTAGGTATAACTATGATTTAATTTATCACAATATTTAGGTTCTCCAGGCAACAGAAACAAAACAAACCTGTGTCATTTACATTGATGTTATGTTGAACACTAAATTAAAATGACTTCGCAACAGGCTTTACAGCTCACTGCCCAAAGCTATTACCTAGTTTTAGTTTTGGTTTCAGAGAAGAACCAGTACTCAAAGCACTTGCATGTGGCAAAAACAAAAAGAAAAAAACCCAAAAAGTTATCTAAGGAGAAAGTGCATTGAACCAGAAGAAAATAGACAAATGCAAATATGGGAAATTATGTTACTGATTTTAAAGTTAAAACAGTGACCTGAATTTGACTGTGCTTCAGCACCTGGTAATGCAGCCCACATATGTAAACAACAACCACACCGTCACACCAATCAGGTAAATAGTGCAGCTACAGATACAGGATGTTGTTTCATTTTATTCTTTGTGTCTATGAGAATACAGGAAAAATGAGTATGTTGTGCAAACTTCCCAGTTTGATAGCAATGTGTCTGCATTAGTTATTCATGGGTATTATTTCTGCTATGTAACCATACAGCTGAGACCTCTGAACTGCTTTGTGAAATGGTGTCTCCTTACAGATGTAGGTAAAATTAATCCAGTTACAAAATTATTATGCTAGGGCAACAATAATTAATCAATATTTTTTATGTTTTGTCTTGTTAATCAATGTTAGTTTTTTATCTAGTTTTGCCCTGTTCTTATGAGATACTGTATCTGTGAAACACTTTGACCTGCACAAAGTTCTACAAAAAGTGGAATACACAAAGTTTCACTTGATTTATTTACACGATGGTTTTATATTTCTATGCTGTATGTATGTAAAGTCTGTCACACCTTGTGGTGGTGGCATTGGCATAGGCATCGGCATCGGCATGGGCCCTTCACCGGGGACATGTGGGGGGAGGAAGCCTGGCTGTGGGCCCTCGTAGGGTGGAGGACCATAGTCTGGAGGCTGTGGCTGTCCTTGTTGAGGAACAGTTCTTAAAGGTGCTGTTTCTGAAACATAATACAGTTGTATACTCTTTCATGCAAGGTGAATCATGGTAGCACTATAGTAAACCTGCAATTATGAAACCTACTCATTAAAATGTAGACTGAAACAAGCTTCCATCAACAAAATACTGCATGTTGAGTTTCCTCACCTGGCTGCCCATTCTTCTCCTCAATGAGAGGAGCACTTGGACCTCCAGGGTACGGAGGAGGAGGATCACTGGACATACTGGCCAGATGTCGGAACAGGGAGGGGGGGTTGGATACGACGTTCCACTCACAACTCCTCTGTGGGCTTGCACTCTGACATGAACAAAAGCATGCAATGTTTAATTCCCCTGGGTCACAAATTTCTAACCCAGGCAGTTCCCATTTCAGAAAATGTTCCAGCAGCAGCCAATGTGGCTAATGAGGTACTTCTCAGGTTGTAAACTGAAAGGAAGCACGCCTGGTTAAATAATGAACGCTGCATGGTGCATGCCATGGGGGCTATCGATTAAAAAGGAAATACATGCAATGAAACTGATTCAGTTTCTAAGTAATAAATCAAACGAAGAAGGTATAAGCATGCCAGGACTTTGATTCTACAATGTAAAAGTATTGAAGTGCACAATGTTTACCTGGTAATATCAGGAAACGAAAATAATGTCCACTTATGAGGGATACAATTGTGCTACAACCTGCAATATTATGAAAGTGCACGAGTTAGATAAAAACACACGTTATTCAGGAAAGGATTATCAATTTACACTCTGCCAACTTTAGATATCACTGACCCAGCTAACCACACAGATACAGATCAGTGATCCAGCTAACCACACAGAGTACATGTTGCATTCTGTCTTCATAGCTTTTGGCCTGTTTACTTTTTACAAGCTTTTACTTTTGTTTTCAAGTAATGAAAGCAACCGCAACCCCTTTCTTTCCTATTTCATCAGAGAGATTGTGTCAGTATTTCGTCAAAGTTACATCTCTGAAAATCAATCTCATCAAAGGTGAAAATGGGAAACATTGTTTCTAACATTTCAGCTAACGTTAGCTGAATCAGATAGCTGATGGTTTTTAATCCGTTCCCAGATAATCCAGCTCAAAGCTACTTGCACAACTAACCACGGATAACTTGGTTACGTAAGGGCGGCGAGCGGAAGGCTGTACCGTTTGCTTTAAAGGGTCACCGTATATTATCACAACACTTCAGCTGGTTAACAAGATTTACCGTTAGCTAACTTGCACGGTAACACGGCCGTTCAGCTAATGAACAGTAAACTGACGTGTAATTAATGGTAACAACACTCTGATAACACACCATGTCCAAATGTTTCAATTGTGTGAGGAAGCGCTGGTGAGTTCATTTGTACTCAGCTAGTGACTTATAAAACAAAAAACCGTTTATCATTTAAAGCAACATAGAAGTCTATCAATGTTTGCTAGGCTTCGTTAGCTTAGCTGGCGTCGCCATCGTAGAAACAGAAACACCACAGCTTATACAGGTTCCTTACTCGGACAGTTATATACCGCTCATCTGTTGTGTCGCAATGTGTTAGCTGACAGTATATTAATACGACTGTCACTGTAGTAAACATGAGATTACCTGGCTCTGGGGAAACGCAGCTGTTCGCGGTGTGAATGAAATGTTTGACGTTAGCAGCGCTGACGGCAGTCAACATCCGCCGAGACGGATTTACACCTGACGTCACAAATTATGTTTCATCAGTTTCAAAATTACCTGCCAAGGGGATTTTGTCTGAACGTTAGGAGTGGAGGGCAAAATAACTAAGAAAATTAATTTAAAAATGAAGAGAATGCCCCAGAAGAGGAACAAACATTAAGAACACAAACAAGAAACTGAATCAAATAAACAAAGTAACGAAGAAAATGCACAAAAATGAAACAAATAACCAGAAAAGAAACAAAACAGTCAAGAAAATGAGCAAAATTCAACAAAATAATGAAGAAAGTGTACAAAAATGAAAACGGCAGAACAAACTAGAAAATTTGCAATGTCTGAAGAGATGTGTGGGATTTGCTGACTCAAAATACTTGATCTTGCTGAAAAAGTTCAAGAGTTGCATTCATAGAGATTTAAAGTATTATGAAGTGTTATGATGAACTATGCTAACCAGTGGAGAAGTAATCAAATTATCAAAGGGACATCCATGAAAGGAAACGCCATGGCACACTGCACTGTCGTTGCCATGGTAACCGCACGGCATGCCATTCTAGCCACCAACATTCTGTTTGACTTCTCCATTAATTTCCTATGGAAAAAAAACTGTGAATAGAACTCAATTATTTAAATACTATAAAAGATACATTTATGAAAAGCAATAGCCGACATGTCCCGAAAGAGCTTTATGTTATGGTGTTTGACTGGTGTGAATCGGGCGAAGACTGTGGCTGGAGTTATGGTCCCAAAATTAGATGGAAAGAGTTAGAAGAACAATAGTGGGATTGTTTCACTGAAAAATTAGCAACAGTAAGGTCTAGAGGAAGACGAAAGAGATTTATGGATGTGGTGAAGGAGGACATGAAGGTAGTTGGTGTGAGAGAAGAAGAGGCAGAGGATAGGGTGAGATGGAGGCAGATGATTCGCTGTGGCGACCCCTGAAGGGAACAGCCGAAAGGAAAACAAGAAGTGACAACATGAGTACAAATATATCAAATAATCAAGAAAAATGATGAAAAATGAAGAAAATAAGCAACAAAATGGATAAAATAATCAAGAAAATCAGCAAAAGGAGGAAAAATAAACAAAGTCATCAAGAAAGAAGAACAAAAATGAAGACAATGAGCAACAAAATGAAGAAAATAATTAAGAAAACTGTTTAAAATGAACAAAATAATTAAGAAAATTGATAAAAATGAACAAAATAATTATAAAAAATGGGTAAAAATAAACAAAACACTCCATGAACAAAAACTAAGTAAATAATTAAGACAATATTCAAAAATTAATAAAATAATCAGGAAAGTCAAGAAAATAAACAAGTGAATGAAATGAAGCAAGCGATAAAATGAACTTAAAATGTGTTGGTTTTAACATTTGCTTACACTACAGAATCTTTAGAGACAAAAGAGCTCCATGTCATCTCGCAGTGTTTTACTGTGGGGGACAAATGGATATTTTGTAAATATTGAGGGGGATGAATCCCCCCTGAAATATACGTCTATGTGCATGTGTATTAGTAAACTACATACCAGATATGATTCCATTATCTAAAGAAACAAAAATATCCCCTTAATATACGTAATGCCAACAACAACAATAATAATAATTTTTAGTGATGATTTTTTTTACATCTTTGCCTGGCCCTTTTGATCATTTGTGATGATTGATTGTGTATTCTAAACCTCACCATTTCCTTATTTTTCACTGGACTGAGTTGAAATAAATACTGTATACATTTATTGAATGATCAACGTTAAATCTCCTCTCTGACTGTCAGTGGAATTTTGAACATTGTTTTAGTGGTTTATTGATTATCCAGAAATAGTTTCAAAATGTATACTTGTAAACATTGGTAATATCCTATATTCTTTTCTCCTTTCGGCTGCTCCCCTCAGGGGTCGCCACAGCGAAATGCCAGTGATTCCCCACACAAATAAACTTTGATCCACATTTGGCTTGCTGGGATCTGATCAGCCTATATGTAACCTATAGCCATGCAGTTCCAACTCACACAATTATCAGTATTTCTTTTAATAGAGTTATTACAATAATCTCTATCGTTATTACACGGTTATTCTCAGAATTATTTTTCAGCAACATTTCGAATTCTGAGCAGTTTCTCTCTTCGGCCACTTGAGGTCAGTAAATACTTGTGATTAAATAAATTATAATTATTTTGAATTTTCTGTAGCGGTAACCTGTTTATCATGTAGTTTACCCATTTACAACCTCAGCTTTTATTTATCGCTTTCATAATTATTTTTCTGCGACATTGGTGGGCGGGGTGATCTCGCAGATATATTTACTCGATCGACTTTCAACCTGAATTAATCACTATTTGTCTTTTATTTACGTTCATGAAACCACCAGACACCCTCACACTGACCTCTTCCCCTCCTGACCCTACTTCATCTCCGCTTCCCGCCCGTGTCTCAGCCGGGAGGTTTCGTAAAACACACCGAACGCACGGAAATTCTGGAATCGCTTGGTGACAGCCAATCAGGGAGCTTCTCTGTTACGTTAGCGAACCTCTGGCAAAACAACAGCTCGCCTCAAATTGTTTCCTGTTAGCATTAGCATTCACTGCGTTGACGCCGAATAATTGATCCTAAAAAATGTTAGACTAACGACCGTGACCGGTTTTTGTTAATAGTTTATTCGTTTTGGCGTTCGACTACGCCAGAGGCAGTGTTAATCGGAGCTGCCGATCCATTCTAAGCTGCCAGGCTACTAGCTAACTCTAGCTAACCTAGGCGATCCACTCAAAGATGGGGTCCATCCTCAGTCGCAGAATTGCTGGTGTTGAAGATATCGATATCCAGGCCAACTCGGCCTATCGATTTCCCCCCAAATCTGGTAGGTGATAATCACAGTCCCTTGATTGAGTTCACATTTTTACAAAAAGCACGATCGAAGACAATGCGCACTCGACACCAACGAAGTTTTAATTGTGGTTTTGATATTTAAGAATAATCTCGTATAGGTTCGGCTCCCGTTGACTTTAGATCAGTGTATTGTTTAAATGTCACACAATTTAAATACCCGTGTGTTTGTTTGTTTAGTATCAACACTGTATAATTCACATTTAAGTGACCGAGCAAGAATAAGCGATAACATCTACTAACACATAGATATACCACACACATTTCATCACAGTGATACTTTTACACTTGGTGAAGTGATTCGGAAATGTAGAGTATGTACAGTAAATATAGCACTTTGTCAGTGAAAATAACAAGCGTGGCAGCATGAATTAAAACCACTGTAATTAAAAGACCTCAGTGGGCATGTTTTGATGTTCTTGCAAGTGTTCTTACTGATGTTTTTTCGTTTTAAGTTAACTAGATTTATATGAAAAGTTTGCATGGATGCATTTCATCAGCATATGTTCTGTTTGTTGATGTATAGAGGGTAAAATCTGAATAGAGGCAGAAGTCAGTTTTATGAAATTTATGTAATTCAGATTTAAGTGTTGAAAATATTAAAAATGATCAGTGTCACTCCCTTATATTGTTTACAGTTGTGTATAATCTGTCTTTTCTCATTATTCTCAGGGAATTATTTTGCCAGCCATTTCTTCATGGGAGGGGAGAAGTTTGACACACCCCACCCAGAGGGATACCTTTTTGGGGAAAACATGGATTTGAATTTTCTTGGGAATAGGCCAGTCCAGGTAAAATCACATGTCTAATCCCATCTGTTTACAATAATAAATGATGGTGTTTTCACAAGCAGGGAGTTACTCAGATAATATAATTTCACATAAAATAAAATCAGTTCTATTGCTGTTATGTTTTTTTCCTAGTTTCCATATGTAACTCCTGCTCCTCACGAGCCTGTGAAAACCCTTAGGAGTCTGGTCAACATTAGAAAGGACTCTTTGCGTTTGGTCAGGTAAGGATCACACTGTAATAAAACCACATGCATTAAGGAGAAAGGTATCCGCCATGGTGACATCATGTTTGTTCTACCTCTTAACATTAGGTATAAGGATGACTCTGACACACTGGTGGAGGATGGCGGAAAACCCAAGGTTCAGTATGGTGTCGAGTTCACCTTCGATGCTGATGCTCGGGTGGCCATCACTCTGTACTGCCAGGCGTTTGAGGAATTCTCCAATGGGATGGCAGTGTAAGAGTTAAATCTCTGATCTTGTGTTGATGGTACATGCCTCAGGATTGCAGCTGCTAATGATGATGTATCTGCTTGCTTTTTATTAATAAAAAAAAAATGTTAAGTGATTTCCTTAGCACTAAATCCATTAATGAAGCTTCAACTAAGCTTTTATTAATCAGTTTAGTGGAAAATACATGGACAGTGACATCTAAAACTAGTTAATGAGTGCTGAGATTTAGTTCTTAGCGTTCAAGGGCTAAAATAGTGCATAATGATGATGGATCCTTAGCGACATACAGTCACCATGGATACTATGGATAAGACTTAGATGATGAAAGTACTAGCTCTCTCTGAAAATGCTGCATTATGATGAGACAGACTGATAAAAAATTCCAAGAAATAAAATGATCAAATAGATCTTCTATTAATAGTTTCTGGCTTCCTTCCCTGTGGGAGTTCTAATGCATGCACTGAGTATCTGAAGAAGACACTGAAGAGTTTACTGGTTGTCAGTCTAAGAATCATACATCTGCTTCATCTACTTGCACAATGATTTTTTTTCCCCTGTAACATCTGTAGGTACAGCCCCAAAGATCCAGCAATGGTTTCAGAGACTGTGCATTACAAGAGAGGGGTGAGCCAGCAGTTCTCCATGCCTTCATTCAAAATTGACTTCAGCGAGTGGAAAGAGGAAGATGTAAGTATCTGCAGGGCACAGCAAGATCTGTTACACAAAACAAATAGTCCCCTCCTGTGTGCGTTTACTCAATACCTTCTGCAAATTCGGGTACTATTAACTACACGATAGTTCATCATTGGATCTTAAAACATGCATTCTTTCCTTTCAGCTGAACTTTGACCTTGACCGAGGAGTGTTTCCCATGGTAATCCAAGCTGTGGTTGATGAAGGGGATGGTAGGTTTCACAGTTAAATAATAGTTAAAGCGGCATATTTTGTTTAAATTTACTATCGAAAAGAAGGCATTTTTAGGAAATGCCATCTAAATGCATTTTCACTTTTATGTTGCAAGATGCAGATATTTACAAGTGACAATTTAATTGTGAATATTTGTAGGTACAAATAACCGAGCATGTACAGATGAAAAAAGACAGAAGGAAAGAACATAGACTGGTGAAGCCATTGTTACTTCAGCAGTTAAAATACACATTGGCGTATCGTTTGTGCTCAGCAGGACACTGTTCTCTTTCAGATTGTCTTGGACATGCTCATGTGCTATTGGCAGCCTTTGAAAGAGTATGTAAACATTTGAAATAACATTAGCTTATTTGTAATATTTAAAATTTTACAAAGGTGCTAATGTGTTTGTTTTTACTTTCAGCATGTTGATGGCAGTTTCTCCGTCAAGCCTCTGAAGCAGAAGCAAATTGTAAGTTTATGAATGTTCTCAGTTCAATGTTGGACTATTGTACTTTTTTCATTATTGAATGTTGTCTGTGATATCTGTAGATTAGTTCAATATTGCAGCTGCATCATGTTTGGACTCACATTCCCATCTGCAGCTTTTACAGAAAATGCACCATAGAAAACTGTGCCAAGACCCATGGGAGTCTGGCAATAACGCAGATCATAAAAGTAGATGTAGAGTATAAACTTAGATTACAGGGAGCTGAAAGTAATTTGACAGACTGTTGTTTGTGCCTTTGAATATGCATCACCAAGTTGATAATATCTGCTGTTTTGTGTCTGTTTCTCTAATTCATCTTTAATATTAAAAAACAGCACGTTTAATAATATTTTCCAAAATGCGTATTGTGTCAGTCTAAATTCATATCTGAACAGTGGTGTCAGTTAATTCTGTTTCTGTATGATTGTAGGTGGACCGTGTTAGCTACCTCTTACAGGAGATCTACGGGATTGAGAACAAAAACAACCAAGAAACCAAGGTTTCACTTGAATTACTGCCTTATGTAAAAGCTCTGCTCAGTTTTTTCTGTTTAGCTTATTTTTTGTGTTTGTTTTTCAGCCATCTGACGATGAGAACAGTGACAACAGTAACGAATGCGTTGTCTGTTTGTCTGATCTGCGGGACACACTCATCCTGCCCTGCAGACATCTGTGTCTCTGCAACTCATGTGCGGACACTCTGCGCTACCAGGCGAACAACTGTCCAATCTGCAGACTACGTAAGAAGTCAAAGTCAGATTTTGCCATATGATTTACAAAATATATTATCGATGTGTATAATTTGCTTTGCATCTGCAGCCTTCAGAGCTTTGCTGCAGATTAGAGCTGTGAGGAAAAAACCTGGAGCTCTGTCCCCTGTGTCCTTCAGCCCTGTTCTGGCCCAGACTATGGATCATGATGAGCACTCTGTAAGTTTCATACTTGTAATCTACTATTACTGACTGGTGACATCAAACTGATCTGGCAGAGGATTTTTATGAAATGTTATGATCAAAAACAGCTGAACTTCTAAAACGTGACAGATTGGGGGGGGTCTCATGTCTTTTCATGCACAGATCAAACAGCTCGTCTTGTCTGAGAAAAGCTCTTTATTGACCAAACGTGTTTGTCTCGTCAGAGCTCTGACTCGGTTCCTCCTGGCTTTGAACCTATTTCGCTGTTAGAGGCTCTGAACGGGCTGCGCTCCGTGTCTCCTGCCATCCCGTCAGCCCCTCTCTACGATGAAATCAACTTCTCTGGGGGTCTGGGAGGGGACGGTAGACAGCTCAGCTCCCCGGAGCATTTAAGTGACAGCAGTCTGCAGAAAGGCAAAGTCAGCAAGTCACCTGATAGGTAAGTTCACAATGAGCATGACTAGATTTACACAAAAACATTGCCAGATATTTGTAGAAGACAGCACAGGAAGTATAGTGTGTGTATGTGAATTGAAACTTTATTTATTCTCTCGTTATTTTGACACAGAAGCAGTATAGACAGGATTAAGAAATACTGGAGATTAAAACCCATTAAAAATGTGTTAAACCACAAATCAGAGAGAATTACAAGAAACTTCGATAAAATAATGTAATGAAAAAGAAGAGTATGATTGACTAAGCTATAAAATAACAGAAACCCCCACATGTAAATAAAAAAATAAAATCTTAGGAAAATGAAGCAGCTAAAACTAGAACAGCCAGAAGTAAAATGTGATTAAATTAAAGATAGTCTGATTTCTATCCTGCCCTCCAAAGACGGAGGGCCACCCAACCTTGTCAGATAATGATCGGCAGCAGTGAACTTCAGGGCAGAATGATAAACCGTTTTGAAAGAGTAGAGATAAGAGATGTGGCTGAGAGCTGCAAGCATGTAATGCATAAATCTAAATCTGGCAAAAAACACAACAGAAAAACACAATTTATTTCTATTCAAGATAATTAGTCCGTAACTCTACATATGACTTATTTAAGTACTCAAGTATTTGGGCGACAGGGTGCTGAGTAGTTAGCACTCATTGTTCACAGCTAAAAGGTCCTGGGTTTGATCCCAACGCCAGGCGGCCCTGCCCCGTGGAGTTTGCATGTTCTCCCCGTGTCTGCGTGGGTTCTCTCCGGGTACTCTGGTTTCCTCCCACAACCAAAACCATGCACTAGGTGAATTGGCTACTCTTAAATTGTCCATATGTGTAAATGTGAATGGTTGTCTGTCTGAATGAATGTTTGGTGGTGCAGAGGCTGTTGGCGCAAATTGGTTGCCACATTTCTGTCAGTTTGCCCCAGGGCAGCTATAGCTGCAGATGTAGTTTACCACCACCAGGAGTGAATGAATAACGGAATCAGTCTCAGCACTCTGGGAAGCAGACTTGAAAAACATGCTTTCCAAATTATTATTATTATTATTATCATCAAGTCTTTCTAGTTAAATGTTTGTACCTTCCAACTGGAAAGGCCTTTGTTTCATTGGAGGCAATGTGATCTGATTTTAACTAATTGTGAAATACATCTGTGTATATTCTTTTCACCTAAAGCTCAATCATTTTGAAATGTAATGGCTTAATTAGAGAGAAAATGTGGTATTTTGCTGAAGTATTTTTTTTTGCCTGCCACTCAGCACCCTCAGGTCTCCATCATCTCCAATCCAGGAGGAAGACGAGGAGAAGCTGTCAGAGATGTCGGATGCTCAGCCGCACACGCTGCTGTCCAGCAGTCCCGCACCCACAGACGTAAGTCTACACTTTAATCAGTTGACATTTAAGCTTTCCCTCTGGTGCAGACAGAACCTTTAAAACATTCTGTTCTTTCAGGCCACTGCAACGGAGGATGTGGCAGAGTCTCTGTCTCCAGATGATGGTGAGAGTTCTCATTTCAGAGTTGATGCTGACTTTTATCAAGGAATCAGGGTTTAAGCTACTTTCTATTTATACATTTCATCCAGCTAGTTTTAATATTCACATTGAAATTTTGCAAGAGCAGTCTTTGTTGGCTGTATCTGTCTGATCATTTGATACTGTATATGGTAGTTCTGTTTGAATGTAAAGAAATGAATTACTGTAACTGATTTTTGTCATTGTACATTGATATTCTTATCAGGAACATTAAATGTAATACCTAGGACTTGTACTAATGTTTATTTGCCAAGGCTCCTTCTATCAGTCCCTACTCCTATTAAATGAGGCATTGACATAAAGATTTTTTTAGACTTCAGTTCCTTTTCTGTTCCTTTTGTTTAACTTGAATTTCCTGTAATTTATCTGTAAAGCTTAAGCAGCAAAGAGTGTTTTTATACTAGAAGCAATCTAAAGCATGGGTCAGTGTCATCTGGAGAGAGATCTGACCAAGTTTTGACTCTTCTGGACTGTCTAAGGGATTGTTGTTTTGGATTAAACTGAAAAGTCCAGATGAATTGAATCAGACATGGAATCACCTTTAATGATTTTTGCTTGTCTTTCTTTATCCAGAGGACCGTCTGCATTCTGGAGAGATGCTTCAGGACTGCAGCAGTGAGCACAGCAGCTTGACCAAAACAGAGAGTGACCCACCAGGTGACCTGTCACTTCCAGGTTAGGGAAAAAAATAGCAAAAAATCTTCTTAGCATGAAATGGAAGCTGAAAAGAGGAAGAAGTAGAAGGTGTTTTTTTAAAACAGTCCTGTGCTTTTTGACTCTGGAGTTGATACACCTTTGTTCTGTTTCCTCTCTCTCAGAACTCAAGGCTTTGATTCCTCATGCTTTGCATCTAACCTGTGTGCTTTTCTGTTTCCTAACACTACTCTTCTGTTCCTTGTCACCCTGTTACCTCGTACTGCCTCACTCTGGGCAGCTCTAGGTCCTGATTCCTGCTCAATTGGTATGGAGGAATAACTGTGGTATGTAGGCTTTCCTGTCCGCTCTGCTTCTCTATGTATGAGTTCTACTACTCCCACTGAATCTGAATCTTCATATGATTCACAAATATGTCCACTGCTGTCTGTCATAGCAGAAAGTAACTCTGCCCATTAATGAGGTTGAAAAGTACGGAAAAACACATATACAGTGGACATAAAAAGTCTACACATCCTGTTCAAATGCCAGGTTTTTGTGATGTAAAAAATTGACACCAAGATAATAATTTCACAACTTTTTCCACCTATAATGTGACCCATAACCTGTACAACACAATTGAAAAACAAACTGAAACCTTTAAAGGGGAAAAATAAAAAACTTAAAATAACCTGGTTGCATATATATGCACACTCTTAAACTAATACAGTGGTACCTCGCTGTACGAAATTAATCCGTTCTAGCGTGATGCTCGTACAGCTATAATTTCTTACATCGGGGTGGGGTTTCTCATAGGAGAATATATGTAAATATAATATTAATCCATTCCGGGACCCACGACAACTCCCAACATAAAGTATATATTACACACCCGTACGCACACATTTATTCATTATTATTATTATTATTATTATATGAAAAGGAAGTTATGTTAATTACTGTATATGAAAAGAAATGCATGAAATTAGTTATAAAAATGATTTATAATGTCTTCTTACTTATGACACTCGTGATGCTGTGTGTGTCAGCTGACTGGGCCTGGGACGTGTTCTGGAATGGAGTTATAGCAATCGTAAGCTAACCGAGAGGATAAACTCGTAACAACTGAGGACTCGAACCAAGAGTGAATGACCCTAACTTCTGGGACGTTCGACCGGGACGTAGTGTTAGCAAGTGTGTTGTGTGCTTCGGTGTGTGAAAATAATACGTTATTTGTTTCTAGTTGGCGTAGAGGGTCTAACAGCTAGTGAGCTCGGTGTTAGCGATGCAAAGCAGTGTGAGTTGGCTTGAGTTAGCACTTGACTCATTACTTTTTTGGCTTTGCATTACTGTGTATGTTGATACAGTGCACATCAACGGGTTGTGTGAAAATTAGTTGTGGACCGTTGGAGTTGACGTGGCATGGTTGGCGTCTGTTAGCTCATTGTGGACGAAGTAAAGCAGTGTAGGTGGCTTATTGGCTAAGCTAAATTGGTCGGTGGCTGACTGATTTAGCTTAGCCACAGTAGGCTTATTGCTACTGTTCTTAGGTATCAACACAGAAATGTGTTGATACCTAAGAACAGTAGCCGTAAGCATACCGAGCAATGGCTCTGTGTTGTTAGGTCCCTCTCAGTTAGCAAAATAGCAACCACGGTCAGCCACTGTTATCTCTGGAGCTGGGCCAGGCCTTCCGGTCTCCTTGGACGGATTCACCTTCATCCATGTGGACCGCACAGTGGCAGAGGGCGGTAAGAGGAAAGGTGGGGGGACTGGCAGTGTTTGTAAACAACACATGGTGTCACCCAGGCAACAGCACTGTTAAGGAGCAGCTCTGTAGCAGGGACATCAAGCTACTAGCGGTTAGCATTTGGCTGTATAACATGTTATTGTGCTGACTGTTTACATCATTTCTGGGTGGGCACTAGGTCACTTCTGGCTGCTGATCTACTGCACCACACTCCAGTCCGGTAGATGGCGGTTGTTGAGCTGTGGGTATAATGTTCTTCAATTGACCTACTTTTGGGTGTGGGCGGGGCTACACACCGGTGCGCAATC
>JAQQAE010001586.1:0-24903 GCA_029823295.1 Pseudamia nigra
CCCTCCAGTCTCAGCATGCATTACGTTACAAGTTTGGTCCGTTTTCGAGAGGCTTATGCATCTGTCCTTAATGTAGAAAATGCTGCAGTGAAAACCGGAAATTGTGGGGGTGCGCCAACACAGTCCAGCTCACGAAAGAATAGAAGAAGAACATAATGCAACAAAAAACTCCAAAAGATTAACAGAAATGGCTCAACTATTGGAGGAGAGGCTGTGCCATAGACTGGGGGCAAAAACAGGATGCAACCATATTCGTACAAATGGCATATGACGTAGGGAAAGCTAACTAACAGCTAGCCTTCGGATGCGCTACAACTTCACCAAGCAATACGAAACAAAATCATATTACAGTGTTGTTAGTGTAAACACTTACCCACAACTGCAGTCGAGTGTATCTCAGGTAAAACTACGTCCATATTGAATAAATAGAGGATACGAAGTTCTGGCGACACTAGTTACCATAGCAACATGTAACGTTGGATTGTTTTTTGAATATCTCAATAATGGAGCAAAAAGTTAAAGATGGACCAGATCACTTATTAGAGGGAACAAATAAAATTTCTGAGAGCATAATGACTCATGACAAAAAAATTTCGCTTAGTATTTTCAGACAGAAATCCAATGTAACTCCACACTAGAGGACAGTCTGAATTCGACACTGCCTGCTAGCAGATGTACTGTGTACATCCACACCAACGTAAAGTACACACTGGAGATGATTTGGATGTGTTTGTTGCATTTTCTTTAATTTGCACATGAATAGTGAAAGTCATGCTAGCAGTGGAATGTGACAAGCAATGACTGCCAGTCTTGCGCAGATACGTTTTTGCCTGGTGTTGCTCTGGTGATCGTAGTCGAACACTGAATGATGCACGGGTGTTGAGGAGGAGGGGCTTAGGAGAAACAGGAGAAAGAGGCTGCAGAGGATGAGAATCGTAGGTGTCAAAATTTTCAGGCTGAGTCCTGGATTTTTCTCAGCGTTGCCAATTGCAGCCTTAAACAAATTCATTTTATGCCTCGACACATTCACTTGTGAAGAAAATTACTGAATACACTGCCCTACTCAGACAAATGCGGGTTTAGAAGCAAAGTATACATATATTTTTGGACTAGAAATGGTGTTCTTTTAGGTATGTAGTCCATCATGATTCTTCTAGTTTTCATTTCAGCAACAGATTTTTCAAGGAGCATAAACAAAAAATTGTTTTGTATGAGGAAAACCATTACATCGCCTCTTCTCAGCCATCAACGGCCTCTGTTTTCAGTTTTATTCTGCCCTGACAGACACTCTCAATGCCTACTTTAATGTAGATTCAACCTGGTAACATGACAAAGTGATGTGGGGGAATAGAGGACAGACCAACAAAAGATAAAAGTATTTGGGGAGAGTAATAATGGCAAAAATAGCTTTTGATTGAATAATGTAAGAGATCGAGAATCAGATAAATTATATATGGTCATAGCCTGAATTGCATTACATAATTGATGCACACAGTCCTACATTATGTACCAACTGTCAACATGTGAAATGTGTTTTAAAAAAATGATACAAGTGTGATTCTCAAACCACTTAAGGGCAAAGACGAAGGAGCAGCCCAGGGGACAGTACCGGTGTAATGGCTGGACTTGCATGAATCATACATTTAGCTGTTTTTTAATTTTTTTTTTTAAATCCAAAGTACAATTTAACTGTCAGAGAAAGTCTGAAGATGCCTTTAAGGGCTTGGTACCCAATGGGTGAAAAAGATTAGAACGTCAAATGTCACAGTGCACATTACAAAAGCCTTGAGAAACTTTAAAAAACTGCAAGAAATAACAGAAATTGGAGACATATTTTGAACTTTGAGGAAAAAAATTGGTCATAATTCATTTTTGCTGGTATTGTGTTGCAGCTGTCATGGCACACAGAATGCAGTGTTTTACGTTAAAAAAAGGCATCGTTTTGAGGGCCTGCCTGCTGGCTTTTGACTTGATATGACAAGGTATGACATTAATGCAACTGAATACTACATTATTATGCTGTAGTAAATGATTATTAATGATTTTTCATAGCCTGATTTCCTTATTTCACAGGTTTTAGACATCCGCAGTGTATTGCAGGAAGGCTGCAAGCCTTTCTGTACAGATTAAACCCGATTTCCAGCTTGAAATGAACATCCGCAAGATGAGGCTGCAAAAAAAAAAGACCTCTGATGAAGACCCCTTCCGCTGCATTGTGTAATTATTCCGACTTGTTTTTACGCTAAAGTTGTCAATGCTTTCTCCTCACTGATTATTTTTTGAGAAGCTGAGGCTGCGGTTCCACTATGAGAAACATGATTTGCTGAGGCAGTGGTAAAACAGGCACCACTACGGATTCCCTTTCAATTATTTCAAATTAATTGATGAATCATGACCAATAATGGTTGTCATAGCCCAACGGCACAGCTTTAGATCACTTAAGATTAACATAGAGAGGATGAAGTTATGAAATGGAGACACTTTATGGTAGAAAAGAAAGAGGAAAACTGGCTAAAACTAACTTTTACTGTTACTTTTCTTAAGCATCCCTGCTATTTTCCCAAAGTAGGTTATGATGCCGGACATAGGAGTTGATTTCAGGAAGGATGAGGTATTGCTACTCCTTGGTAATAGTAATGTGCAATAATGTAACTTTTGGTTTTATGTAAATCATAAAGTTTTTGAGTCCATTTTTGTTCATTTTTTATGATTGTGCAGATTGTTCTATGAAATTTTCTGTTTACTTCACTCTTTCTTGCTCATTTCGTGGTCATTTTTGTTTTTTCTTTATTTTTGTTCCTGTTAAATTCTGTTGTTTTTACGAGATCCCTACGTAGGTCATTTTTGCATGTGTCAAAATTTTGTTCATTTTGTGGATAATTTGTTTAATTTCTTGGTTATTGTGATCATTTTTGTTACTTTTTAATTTATTATTCATTTGTTGTTGATGCCAAATTTTAATTTCTAGTGATTTTGTGGAATCACTAGATATCACAAATTTTGTACATTTTTGTTAAATTCTGGTTTTTTTTAATAGAATATTCACTTAATTTTCCAAATTGTCCTGTCTATTTTGTTCATGATTTTTCTTTTGTTCATTTTGTTGTTGATGCAGTTTTTGCTTGTTCAGTTTTTTGCGGAATTTTCTTTTGCACATTCTGTTGGTTATTGTATTTATTTTTGTTTATTTTCTTGCTTAATTTGTTAATCTTTGCCAATTTTCTTGCTTTATTTGCTCATTTTCTTGATCATTTTATTTATTTTTGTAAAACTATTTTTATAGGATATTCACTTCATTTTCCAAATGTCCTTTCATTTTGTTTCATGTTTTTCATTTTGTTGTTGATTTTGCAGCTTTTGTTCATTCTATTTGTTTTGCAGAATAATTTTTGTGCACATTTTATAGGGTACTTTATTTTTGTTCATTTTCTTACTCATTTTGTTAATTTTTTGACCAATTTTGCTCTTTTTGTAGGATATTTATTTCATTTTCCTCATTGTTTCTTTTTAAAAATATATTTGTTTATGCTCTTGATTATTATGTTCAGCTTTTGTTCCATTCATCACCTTATGCAGAAAAAGCACACGCTCATGCATTCATATTTCAGCAGAACACAGAAAATGAAGTGTCTGCAAGAACTCAAAGCTGGCCAACGAACATCCCTGTCCCCCGAGTTCAAGCAGAACCTATGCCCTTGATGCGTAAAATAAAAAGCAAATAAAAGCACTGGCTTTCAATAACATCAACAAGCTGACCTCATTACTATGGCATGTTCAGGTGAAATGGGACAAATAAGGTCTTACTTCTTTGACTCTTAAATATTAGCAGCCTCTCATCAGACTTGTTATTGTAGCCCGGTACAAAGGTCTGCTATGTGCACAGACACACATCCTGGAAGAGGAAGTTTTAGCCTCCACTCTGTCTCTAGCATTGAAATAAATGTGGCCAATTGTTGCTGAAGCAGGCTCAGTGCCGCATCTAAGAATCCTATTCTCCAGTGACAAAATGTATTTTAAAATGTCTGTTTGTGGCACTTGGCCATTCAGAAACATGCTGGCTTCATTGGAGAGTCATCATTCAAGAGTGTTCCATCAAATGTGGAGTGTGTTGTTATAATGTTTTGATTATACAAAGTGTTGATTAAAGTGTGGGGCACCTTGGGTTTGTTGTCTTAGCTTATTATCAGGTTTAGAATGACCAAACACGTGCACAAAAACGATTCAACTTTCTGCTGAGATCAGTAAGGGTGTAACTTGCAAATACCCACCTTTGACCTGTTATTTTGTGGTATTGCAAATAAAAATACAGAAAATATGTGCACAATATAAACACAAAAATCTGAACTGAATGGAATCAACGGGCGAAAATGTGTATTTAGTGTGATGTCCAGTCCTGTGGCAAGAAGTCAGACAAACAATATTGACATACAGTATGCTGAATGAAAGCTGGTTTAAGTCACTATATCTCATATTTTCTGTCCCAAACAGTTCAAAATATGTCAAGTGCAAAGGCAGGGAACACTTAATACTGACACTTCATTGTGGAACTGAAATATTTGTGTCTATTCTGGTGCTGCTGTAAGTGAGAAATACATGTTTACAGTAATTATAATGTGATGAAACAAACAAACCCGAGGGGTTTAAAACTTCTGCAGTTTTGTATGTCAAACAGTTACTGAAATGCAACATGTTAAAGCCATTTCAGGGTTATAGCCTATTATTTTATGCATAGAACCTTAGCATTCATGTTTACTCCATCACATGTACCTGAGTAATTTTTACATCTGAGAGTAGTTGTTTTGCTGAGTACTTTCTACTCTTAGTTACATTCGTGATTAAAATAGGTAAAAATGCTCAGTTACATTTAGCTATGTACCTCCAATGAATATGAGTAGTTTTTTTACACTGACTTTGTTTTGACATAGATATTGTAAATCTTCCACATAACTCTAAATAATGTGTCAACCCACGGCAGTAAAGGTCAACAATTCAATAAAAATAAAAATAACCTGTTCACATGTTATTTATCATGTAATAATAAATTCCACAATAGAAAGTTAAGATACTGTTTTACTCTTAAGTACTTACATTCATTAGTACTTGCATTTCTACTTGAGTTATTACAATTATATCGTAATAAAGTAATATTACTTTTAGTGGAGTACTGTCAACTAGCCATTACTCCATATCTGCTCATCGGCTGGTTATATCAAAGAATCCAGGATTTAAAACTGTTCTTATCACATTTGACCTGACTTTACCATCATAATACTCATTGTTTCACATCAAAGTCTAGGTCCGTGTAGGACTGTGTTAGAGGATTAATCAAAGGACCTCTCTGCTGTATTACCTGACAGAACAATACCAAATTGGAAAATATTCAGAAACTTTTGTTCAGGTTAATTGCCCTTGATCAGTGTGAGAATACTCAGTCTCAGGTGTGGAGCACTGTCTGCCACCGTGGCGTTGTGCAGTTTACACGGAGGTAGTGCAGCCTGGAGGATAGGAAGAGGATGCCCACGAGGCTGCGGGAGCTTTGAAAAGGTAGGCATTCTGGAGAGGAAGCAGATGGCCTACATTAAAAGCAAAGGGCCCTTGTGACTGTCCTCAATGGCCCTGCAGAGAACTGGGTAATTAAATGAGAAATTGAATCAGATTCCTCAAATTAAATGTCCAGCTGGATAGTTCTGCAAGAACACCACTGACTACACATTTACCTAAGGGAATGTTACTGGTGGATGCATAATTCTCCTATCAGTACACACTCCAACATGATGATATTCCAGGTGATGATTACTGCTAAAGTATTCCATTCACAGTTCTGCCAGCAGGAGGCAAAGGGACATCATTGTGTGGCCACAGAGGGTCATTTTAATAATGGGACCTGGGAGGAAGCTACACAGTGAGATAACAGGATGGGGCTTGGAACCAGTGGATCAAGCAAAGAGGCTGTTACAGCATTTTTATGAGTAGGGCTGTGGAAATAGTAGCCTATAGTATTTCATCATGTTTTATGCAACATGTAAAAGAGGCAGTGGAATCCAGAGTGGAGTCGGTGACATGACAATCTGACATAAGCCATTGGTTTCTGCAGTCATCCTTATCACAACGCAAATAGACAGAGACAGAAATCAGCCTCTGGGTCCATTCCCAGTCATTTTGCATTCAACAAATCCAAGAGGAACCGCCTCCCCTCCCCGTGCTCCCGCCCCGTGCAGGCTCCTTCACACGCAGCCTGTCCAGTAGGATGGCACCGGGAGCCACATCTCCATGCATGCCTGACCGCTAGTCTACTTCCTGGATGGAAGAATGGGACATTTCCAGCTCCACTTTTCTGCGCTTTGCCCTTCGTCACGCTGACGCCACGGATAATCACTTAATAATGACCACGTGTAATCAATATCATTCGACCACTTTTTCCTGTAGTTAAAGACGGCGATTGATCGCCGATTGACCCGTGTGTACTATCTGGAAGCCCGCTACAGGCACGGTGGAGTCCAGCACATTTTCAACTGTTTGTGCACAGTCGTGGTGCGTAGCGTTTTATTCCTCGAAGCAAAAAGCAGCCTGAGCTCGGACTGGAGGCGAATAAATGAGTGTTTTTGGAGAACAGTGACTCGTAGGCTGCCCGCTAACCGCACTTTGATGCTCTGCCTTCGTGGCTACTGTGTCAACTTCCATTTCAGCTTCAGTCGTGTGTATGTGATTTTTTAAAGAAGAGAAAAGACTTGTAAACTTTGTCACCCGCTGCCTTCTTGTTGCTCTCGACGAGTAGTGTAACATGCGGAGAATACGGGAACCGAGTCATTGGTGGATTTTATCCTTACTGTTTTTAACCTTGCCCAAACACAAAGACTGTCGTCCTGGTAAGTACTACTTGCAACACGGGTTAGCTTCAGTTGATTTAGCCCAAGTAAGTCCACTATCCACAGTCTGGATTTGTCATTTACAACCAAGGGCAAAAACGACTTAAACGGTCGATGGAGACGTTTTGGAGTCAGTTTATACCGGTTTCCTGTAGCGGGTCGAGGTTTCTGACTGTAATGCAGACGTTTAGCCTCCGTGATTTGTGTGCATGTTATTGATTAGTCAGAAGGGCCCTGCTTTAGTGTCGGTTCTGGTTCTCCAGTTTGACCCAGCTGTTTTACATGTTGGTTACCACACACTCATGAATTCACCAGTCCACGGAAATTCCTGCAGGCACTTAAAAGAAACTACACAGTGGAGATTAGTATGTGCTTCATAGTCTCTCCAGAGGAATTATCATCATTTCTGCTGCTGTTTAGTCTGTAGTTTTCAATGTTTAGAAGCTGGATGAAGTTTAATCACAGGGCTGTTGTAGTTATGGATGGATATTGTGTATTCCTGTCCCTGCCTGGATCATGTGCGTAGGTCGAAACGAGGATGAAGGAGAGAGTTTCACGTACGAGGGTCAATTAATGCCCCTGGACGGGCATCCATCAGCCCACGTTGCACCAAATGTATGGACATCTCCATTGTGCCACACGGGATTTGACTAGAGCTGGTTGTCACAATCACCGTTTTATCTGCTACTTAATCAATAATTAGCATGATAAATATGAAATAGTCATTATTGTCCAGTGATTTTGATCCTCAGTGAAAGTGGTTATTTGTGGCTTTAAATGATCAGAAAACCTTTGCGGTCATTATAGATACTACAGTGAAACTTAAAAAAGCACCCCTTCAACAGTGATCAATACAGCATCTGTCTATCATTAAAAACACAATAAATACTTGTATAAAGAATGCTACATGTCTATATTTAGCTAAGGGAGAAATTGCACAGATGTGTAAAAGATGAAATGACAAAAACACAATAAACATGACTGTGCATGAAGGATCCAAACTGTAAAGCATGCAGAAAGATAAAACTGTATGTAAATGACTTAAAGGAGGTAACAAGAGAAACTGTCAGAATATAAAAGATGCGAAAAAGACTAAATGTGTCCGGAAGACAGAAAAAGATGAGAAGCACGCAGAAGTCGCCACCAGATTAAACTGTCCTTAGACCAAAGAGGCAGTAAAGTGAAAACGGTGTCCCAAGATGTAATGATGCGAAAGATGAAAACGAAAAGGCATATGAATGTAAAAGAAGAAAACCTAAATGGACCAACAAGATGATCAAGAGATACAAAAAATGCAGCTGTGGTCTGTAATTTTGTGACCTAGTGCTTTTTTTCTTTAATTTTACTTTTACATCCACCAACAATATTATGTTTTCACTGGTGTCTGTTGGCTTGATAGTTTGTCTTTTTGCAGTTTACGCAAAAACTACCAACTGGATTATTTATTTATTTTTTTGAAATTCGGTAGAAGGGTAGAGCTTGTGCCAAGGAAATTTGTAATCACTTTCTTTAACATTGCAACATAATGTCTTGGGCAATAATGCAGCGATATTGATGGGAGAAAAAGAGATACTTCCGAGGAGGGTTTCTATAAATATCTCCACTTTGGTGCAGATCCAAGAAAAACTTTTTTTTTTTTTTTTCCCCCCCATATGTTGTGCAGTAACAAATGGGGCCAGAGACTTAAATTTACCACCAAACTGAGATAATGGGGAGTAAATGAACAGTTTTGGTTTCTGATATTTTTTAATGTACATTAAGTCAAATATGACAGAACGCTCTGTGGACCTTGGTGGAGGTCTATGTGACTGCCATTCTAGTTTATTTGTAATTTTGGTGCACTGAAATTTTTTTTTCATGTACCATTCAGGGGCACAACACTAACCATATCATTTTTCAGTTCTCATTCATATTAGTAGTTTAAAAATGTTTTATTATGTTTATGTTAACGATTGTAAACAAAGAATAACCGAGCGCAAACATGCACATCCTTGTGGTACACTCTACTGGGTACTGTTTACAAAAAAGCAAAAAGAGAAGAATCTGCACACCACAGCTTCTCTTTTCCCTTTAAACAAACATAACTTGTTCAAAAACCAAATTTACAGTGCTGATGTTGAAATAACTTGAGTCAAACTCTGAAATCCACTGCTCCTGGTCCTTAGAGAATATCCCCCTCTACTGGTCCATGTCCCTCTGGGTCGATGCCTTGCCTAATGTTGTTATTTTATCATATCTGGAGTGAAAGGCAAACATTTGGCTTTTTTTTTTTTTTGTAGGTGAAGACTTTTCTCTCCACTCATCCATATTTAACGAAGAGGGATATCAGAGTCAGGTTAGAGGTGAAATTTTGCTCCATCTGGGGTTAAAAACAAATCAACAAATGCTACTAGCAGAAGCAGACCTGCTGAATATCAGACACACTGGCATGACCAATGAAATTCATATGTTACAGCTGCACAGAGTCATGCCTATTCCCATTTATGTCTTGATTCAGTGTTATGGTGAAGCCTGTAGTGTGTCAGACAGAATGATGGGATGTAGGTGTCCGCAGGAGTTGGGGCCAATAGATGCTGATGACTATTGATCGACTTCTAGACTGGAAATCGTGACTTTCAGAGGAAAATAATAGCCCCAAAGTTTCAACTAACTACCACCTGGACTGTGACAGGTCCACAGTCGGTGCTTAATTACTCTGACTCAGATGCTCCGTTCAGCTGTTGTCAAACTAATAAAGGGAATTGATTTCAGACATGCAGAATGTGTTTTCAGTGTCAACATTTTGTGGGCATGATATTGGCTGATTTAATCAGCTGTTGGATTTCTCCTGCTCAGAACGATTAGTAAATTTACCTTTTTTTACAAAAACACCATTTCAGTGTACAGTGTGTAGTGGTTTTACTTCTGAGGATAGAATCAGTAAAAAAAGGAATAATGGTAGGCATTAGTATAGGTATGGATTTCTTTGTTTTGACTTTTTTTTTTTTTTTTGTCCCCAACAGTATGAACTCTTCCGCATGGGCTTTTAATGTGAATGTTGAAGTTGTCCATATGAAAATGGCAAAAGTTTAATAAATTTCTCAAATTTTGCATCAATAATGGCTTGTTATTTTTATGCAAAAGAGTGCATGATCGCCGGGGAAATGGAAATGGCTTTTTGAAATAACATCTGCTGTAGTGAACATTTAGCTCATTTGATTGAGTTACTTGCAGCGTCTTCCTAGATATTTTTAATAAAGAATAAAAACATGACTGATAGTTCAGGCATGGATGAACAAATAAATAAGTTAAGACTTTATTCATCCCACATCTGGGAAATTTCTTCGTTGCAGCTGCAGAGAGGAATGAAACGGAAAAATAAATAGTAGTGCACACATGCAATGTCATTTCCAAGGATATTGTTTTATTCTCGTCTCATCCATGGAAAACCTTTTTGAATGGAAGTTATGGTGCATTCCAGTTATACCTGGAAATCAGAAATTTGAGTTCCTAGTTGGAATTACAACTCAAACACCGGAGCAACACCACAAATCCGAAAATGACTGCCACTCACAACGACTAAACGAGCGCCGCTAATTTCTGTCATTTGTTTCATATTGCATCAATCATACACATGGTACTGCTCATTATTTTTTTTTATTATTATTTTTTTTAATCCATTGCATGTTCTTGCACTGTAAGTGGCAACAGTGTATGACACCATTTTCAGTTTGTCTATCCAAAATACTGTATATTCAACGTTTGAATTAGAAATCAATCAATCATTTTGGCTGAATATTTGGCAGTGACGCACTGTTACATAAACTAAGTTTTGGCAGGATTTGCCTTTGAGTGGCTGACTAATACTAGGCTTCTCGGGTGCAATTTCTGACACTGATGGCACAATAACATCTCATGGCATCCAGAATTACTCAGATTTTTAATGATTAGCTTTATATTCAGTTTCAGATTTGCTGAGACTGATTCCTTTTTTTTTTTCGTAAAGTCGCAAATGTCCATTGTGAGTCACAAAAGGTAAGAAATGCACAAATCTTTAAAAGAAGTCCAAAGATACTGGAGACTTGTGGAAATTAAAATGTCTATTAGATGAAGTTCTAGAATAGCCAACACCAAAGAGTCCCTGTTCAGGGTCAACATTTTACATGCACTCCTGTGCTGTGTTTCCCAAATGAATAGTGAGCAACTCGATTACTTTGACTTTGATGCTCAGAAATTTAGATATTTATCACTTGGACTTGGATGCTTATTTTACCAGTTGTCTTATTAAAGTCAAAGATGGGTCATTTCCAGCAGTTTTGAATATTTTCAGGAATTGAATCTCTGCTTAAAATGGTTCTTATTACACCCTCCTTCAAACATGCACCATGGGTCGAGCTTGTTTCTCTCCTCCTGTGGCAGCGTTCATCCTCCATAGCGAAGCAGCAGTGATGTAACGCATGAGAACAGTTCCTCTCTGAGTCAACCCCCTCTGCCCCAAAATCCCTCAGTTCCAAGCTTCCACGTCCTCAGTTTGTAGCTTTATTGACGAGTAGCCCCGCACACAGCTGAGTGTGGTTTTTTTTTTTTTTTTTTTTTTTAAGGCATGTCTCAGCAGACCTCTGACATGCAGCAGAAAAGCAATAGGCTGACTGGCAGAGCAGCTAGCAGGTGGTTGAGGATAAATCCACTTTAACTACTTGTGCCCTGTTTATTTTATGTATTCTGCTTTTTCCTTTTTTGACTTCTGACCTAAATCTTTCTCATTTAATTTCAATGTTTTCTTCATGGTTGGTATTACTGAATCTCTCTGTTTAAGTTAACATGAGCTTTAAAAAACACAGTGGTTATTTTCATTTCTTAAACCAGCGTGTACTGGATTTCAAGTCAGGGTTTCTGATGAGATTGGCCTAATTTTTTTTTTTTTTATATCTTTGGGCATACTTTGTTTAGGCATACTCGTGGAGAGAATAATCCATTCTATGTTTTATTCCACTAATCACAAGTGGAATAGAGTTCATTTCTATGGTGATGCATCCTGCAGGAAGAGCGTGAGGAGTTATGGGGTCCCTAAAAATTGTATTCTTACAAAATGGCAATCACTGAGCCTGTTTTGAGTGGACACTAAAAATCTGATCAGTATCCGATTTCTGGAGTTATCAGATTATTGAAGTGATTGTGTAAACAGTATACTGTGATATGCTTTATCAGATAATGACAATTTTCTGATTGAGAAATTGAATTAATACATCTAGATTTCTCCCCAGTACTCCGATGTGTTGTGGTGGTTTTCCTTCTTTTACATCTGCGCATGTGTTAAAAAATCATAGAAAACAAGCTTGGTATTAAGTCTTCTTCCATTCCTCCCTATCACGCCAATTAGTAATCAATGTAGTTACAAACGACTATCGATTTTAGCGTTTTGGCTTGAAATGCCCATCCCTACTATGTACTGTATATACAAACACTCACAGAAATCAGATAATCAAAGGTGTAGATTTTGTCTGAACGTTGGAAGTGATAAAATAATTAAGAGAGGTAAAAAATGAACAAAATAATCAGGAAACTGAAGAAAATAAGCTTTCTGAGAAAATGAACCAAATGACTAGAAATGTGATGAAAAACAAACACAATGGTCAAGAAAATGAGCAAAATTGAACAAAATAATGGCGAAATGGTGACAAATGGACATTTTACAGATATTGAGGGGGACTGAAATATGTAAACCAGAGTTTTGCAATTGTTGCATTTCTGATGTAAACTCATCTGATCTGATTATTCCTAGCTATTGGATTTTTATGGTCATGTAAACGGACTCATTGTTTAAGTGAGTATTTGGAATTGAGACTCCCTTTGATTTCATACAGTAAATAATTGTATTTATATCAAAATGGCTTTAGTAGGGACAGTTGACAGCGTAAAGACATGCCACCTCTGGACTTGAATACTGATTAATACGATATTGATAAGATCTATATCAACAGGATTTCACAAGTACAAACGAAGTGTATTTATTACCCCCGCCAAGGAGATTATGTTTTTGTCCTATTTGTTAACAGGATAACTCGGTCATTAACAGATTTTGATAAAAATTTTCAGGATAGGTTAGAAATGGCATAAGAACTAATCGATTACCTTTTTGGGAGTGATCCGGATCACAGTCTTAAGTGCAGGAAATTTTTGAAGGATTCTTTATTGGAGGAAGATGCGGTTAATGTTAGCAGTTTTGCACATAACTCCACCCTAAATACCCAGGATCACTGCTAAAAACATGCATGGTAAGTTCATCATAGTTTCTACAATATGGTATAGATTTAGTCACATCTCAATATTCCAGACACTGTGATCTAAAACAGGCGTATTTAATTGGCTCTGGAATCTAACAATAAAGATACAGACATGCTACTGATGCCAAACTGCAGCTGAGACTGAGTAGGTGCAAACGAATTTGATGTCTTCATTAGTTATGGAGCTAGATCGAGGAGAAAATCGCCACTAAGGAAATAAGGATTTTTTTTTTTCTGAATAACTATTGACCTAATAATATGAATGTGATCCAAAATGCTATGGGTATGTTTTCATGGTCAAGGACTCCAATAATATAGATAAAATAAATGTAAGCCATTAATGTTGGGTGTAAATCACATTATGGGAGAAAATGAGCTGCTTGGCGGAGGTCTGCGCTCTCGGAGTGCTTTTTAGTTTGATATAAACTGCTGTTTTCTCGTGTGCAATGTAAAAAAGTCCTTTTTTATAAATAAGACAATCACTGCAGGCTACATGAAGAATATTGTTGAGAAAACTTATTATTAAAGTTTTAATTGTGGTCCTGATGTACCGCTGTGCGCTGGATGCCAGCTGTCCAGACGTCACCGCTACTGGCAACGGCGTCATTCTCATCAAGGGCCTTCTCTGTAACCACTTCAGTATTTACACTAGAACTTCCCCAAGACATGAAAAGTAACTCTCCTGCTTCAGATCAGCATCACCAGCATATGCTCGGTGCACATTATCTGTTGTCTTTCCACCAGCTGCCTGGGCCTCCCACGGAATGGTCCAATGGGGAAACATTGCAACTAATCGCTTTTTACGCATAGTTTGCCTTTCTTCTGCAAGCAGTTCTTTCAGTTTATTTATGGTTTGCAACTGAAATGATGATCTGATCGTTCAAATGCTGAAGAAATGTCATTCTTATGTACGATGATGCATCCTCAAGAATACCTGTATACTGCATATTAAGAAGTGTTTAATTAGCACTGGAAACAGTCTGACTTTCATGAATTCACACGTTATAGTTGTGAAAATAAAGTTGGTCTTCAATACGACTGGCAGTTTCCTTATATTCACTATATTGACTATTACCTGTTTTTTTTTTTTTTTTTTTTTTTGGTATAGTGCAGGCTGTGAATTTCTTTTTTTATTTATGTGATGTGTGCCTATTGTAGAGTATAATTTCCCAAGTGTAGGTAAAGTCTTGTTGCCTTGTGTTCAGAATTTAAAGATTTGAGTCTGTATATCTAACTTGATGCTTTTGACTACTGCTTTGAAAATAATGGACAATATATAAACCATCCTCTACGTCCTGCAGTTGGCATTTTAAGGTTAAGAGAGATGCTCTGTCCTGTTTTTATGCTTTGCTAGGAGAAGTCAAACTTTGTCACCTTTTTATGAATGAGTTTGCATGATTTAAAGTAGATATTCTCATGTTAGTATTATTTGTAACTGTTTAAACCATCCTAGATTTTTTTTTTTTTTTCTAATTTAAGGCATGATTTGTATAATTATATTTTGATTCAGCGAAAGGTGAAGGAACCAGATGGTAAATTGTGGCTTTAATTGTTTTTCAATGATGCAACAAGGCATAAAAAACATGCAGGATTAAAATGCTATAAAATACTAGAGAAGGACACAAAACATGATAATGTTCAGATGACAATAACTAGTATTTTATTGTGTAGCCCTTATGTACATGGGATACTATTTGGACCGGACAGTATGACCAATAATGTTATGATAAATATTTTCATATCAGGATATATTGATAAGTATGATGAATCATTCTTTTCCAAGTTTAAAGACTGGTTTTTAATTTTGATTAAAAGAAGCACTAACCAATTTAAGACATAACATAATGAAAACAAGATGCAATGAGCTGAAGTGATGTAATGATAAACTCTGGGATTGAAAAAAAAAGAAAATAAAATAATGTAAAAATTATAACGGTGAAGTAATGTAGGACAGCAACATGCAAGAAGACGGTATGAAATGAAAACCACACAGCTGAGAATATGAACACAATAAACTCAGACTGTTTGTTACAGTCACAATTAAAAAAAAAAAAACTGCATTGATAATCAGCATGGCCCAGCCCTGATTTATGTGACATTTTAAAGATTTTGATTCATTGGTACATGCTGACTTGGCACATGTAACCCCACTGGGTAAAGAGATGAAGTAGGGTCTGAGAAATAATCTCAGTCTACACTGTGTTCTGTCCCAGACTATAAAATGTGGTGATAGGTTTGATTGTGGCTGAAACACAGTGGCTCTACATCGCACCTTGACACAAACGTGGGATGAACATCTCGCAGTGTAAATCTGCTATGATGCTGTGAGCAGTGCCACGGATATGTTTACTCTGGTTAAAACCCTAATCTCAGGCGTTCTTCACCTTATTGCCGTTCCAAGTTTGCCTCTGTTACTGAGTCACAAGTAGGTCCACAATCTCCTCTGCTCCACTTGAGTTCAGAAATAAGATGTATGCAAGAAATGTACACAATATTTATAGAGCAGGGATAGGCATTTTAAGTGATTTTTGAGGTTGACTAATCAGGCTAATTAAAGTCGATTAGTTGTAATGTCATTGTGACATTAATGCGTGCCCTCCACCCAAACCAAAATAATAATTAAAAACCCAACCAACAAGGAGTAGTTGTACCACAACTAAGATTTTGTTGGAACACATATCACACTTAACATACTTTTAAAAAAATTAATAATTAAGTGCTAGACACAGGAGTTTTATTTTATTGCACATTAAAACAAAAGCCCCCCGACCCTCACGAGGATTAAGGGGTGGAAAATGGATGGATTAAAACAAAAGCTTGAAAAAACATATAATGGTGAGAGCTGTTTTCTCTTGAACAAACTTGGATGTACCTATGTCGATGAATTCTTCATAAAGAAAAAACGAGCATGTTCTGGTGAGTCGATCCTTTAAAAAAAAACAGTAGTTGACTATGTACACGTTCCGACTAATCTACTGTATTAGCCATGGATATCCCTAATATAGAGTACCTAACAAATTTATTAGACCACCACCCATTGTAAGGTTTATGTCACAACAGCCCTAACTGAGCAGTACTGGTAATTACAAAATAATTTTTTAATATTTCTGGAATGGTTAATCCACCAGTATGCACAAGCTCTTTAAGTGAAATAATATTTCAGTAGTAATTATCCATGAATTTTTGATTTTACTGTTTTGCAAAAAAAGCTGAAAAAAATGGTACGTAATTATTTTTTCATTAGGATGTCAAGTTACTGTTATTTGCTGCATAGTTTATGTGCTTGCTTAATTAATTTCTGACTTCTGGCTCAAATTTGCGTATAAAAATGTGAATTCAGTTTGAAATTCTCCATTCTTGTTGAAAATGGTAAAACTCACTGAATACACTTATCCCTTTAAATATACTGTACAGTTGGAATCATTTAGAAACAGCAAGTCAGTTTTATTTGCATATTAAGAAAACCTTTATTACCAGGGTCAGGATAATTTTAATATGAGAAGAACTGACCCTTTTTTTTCAAGCATAGCAGAAACCACCACTATTTCACCGAGTAATGGTTAAAGTGTGTGAACTGAAGTTGAAAGTGAACATTTGTCAAATATTCATGTCAGAAAGGATTTGAGGCATCACTCAAGCCTCATGTCAAAAAGCAAACAAAATGAGTTTAGATCTGAGAAGAAGGATTGTTGATGGACAAAGCAGGAGTAGCATATACGAAGTGATCAAAACGTTTTCAAGTATCTGCAGCTGGAGTGAGAAATGGGAAACATTTGGAATAGAACAAAAGTTTTCATTGCAGGGCTAACAATTTTGACCTCAACTGTATGCGAGAAATACAAAAAACATTTGTAGCACTACAGTTACATTCAGTTTGTTGTTACTGTGCTGGTTTGCAGCTACAGCCGTACTTTGACTTGTGTCAGATGTAGTTGTTTTTCATCATCATGCAGTCTGCACACGTCATATTCAAACTAACGAGATCCATGTCGCACAGTGTAGTGGCAGTACACTTACAAGACTCCTGAAATCACACACTGTAGAGCAGGCTAAGGGACGCCAGTGGTCATTGGATGTGACTCGTCCCATGTGGAACTGCAGACATGAATATTGGTTGAATATTTCATTTGATTGGAGCTCAGCAATATGAGAACAATAGTGTGTTATTTATGGTAATTACAGTAATCTGACATTAATTGTGATTAAACTGTTTTATTTGTTTAACTTATGTTAATCAAGGCAATCAGTCATCACTTCATTACTTGGTGTCTATGGTTGAGTTCACTCAGCCTTTCAGCCAAGATACTCCAAGCTGGTCAGTGTAGCATTTTAATCATTCAGAATGACTCACAGCCACTTCACTCCAAATCATTTCATCTGTCTTAGCCGCATCCAGCACCCCACCCACCCGTACACACACACACACACACGGGATATGAATAGACTGATCTGAAACAAGGGAGGGAAAATTGCTGTTGGGGAAACTAGTGCACTTATTTCCTGAGCTTCATGACAATAGTGATTAATGTTGAGGTAATAAGGCACTGTCACTAAAGGACATATGCACTCAAGGACTTGGCCATATCAATAAAAGTCCCGTGTCCTTCACTCGCCACATCCTCTTGCCCCTTAAACAATCTCACTGCGACGTGATACTGTGTCCGCTTTACTTACAGCTGAACTGTCAGTCACCGCTGCCCTGTGGTGAGTGGACACAGTGGGCCCTTCAGGCTGCCTTTTCTGGCATTGTGCTGTTGCGGGTCAACAGAGCATGTGCTTGTCTTTTTTTTTTTTCAGATGTAAGGAAACAAATTCAAAAGTAGGCTATTCCCTCCAACAATCTCATTTACCCTGTCATGAAATATGAAGATATAAGATTAGGCTGTGCTTGTTTTATCGAGCTTGGTGTGCTCTGCAGAATGCGAAATAAGCAGCTTCAATAACAGTCAAGTTGTAGTTGATAAATTATGTTTTAACCTTTGCATAAATTATTTCCTTGTTATCTTGAGCAGCTGTAGAAAGTAGGTGTGCTACATGATATGGAAGCAACACTTTAGTTGCAGTGTGTGAAGGTTACTCTCAAAGTGTGGGCACTAGTTTGGTTTAAATTGGGAGGAAACATAAATAAACTTGACAGCATGCCATGTAAATCTGACAGTCCTTACATCCTTAACATTAGCTGATGTTTGACATGGATATTTTTATGCAGCCAGATGTAGCGCCATTGTCAGTGTGCTACTTGTAAGCAGTCTCATTATTTAAATTTATGTAAAAGCTATATTTTGACATCATTCATTATGGATTTCAATGTGTCTTTTTCTCTGCTGATGTGTTGTACCCTTCAAAAGAGTCTCAAAGACTGATGCAGAAAGTTATTTCAAAGGCTTGACAATGATACATGCGCCGCTGTTGGGGTTTTTCGCAACAGAAAATGTATCTCACAAGGACCACTTAAATTTGTTTCCCAATGTATGATGTCAAGTAAACATTGCATTTTTTGTTGTTACTGTTGTATCCTGTAATTCCTTGTTTGTCCATGAAAAATTTCAGATTTGACTGAGGCAGCAGAGAAAACACTGCTCCTTAGTGATGTGTATTCAGCATGTTTTAGTTCAGACATACGATAGACATTCACTAACTGTAAAACCAGCAAACCAGCATAGCATGGCAGACACAATGATGATGAAGGCTCTTGGATTAGTTACATGCCAAATCACCCAGTGGTTTTGTCCATTGTTTCAAGCTTGTGTGTGTGTGTGTGTGTGTGTGTGTGTGTGGTTTTTTTTTTTTTTTTTTTTTTTAAAGAAAATATTTGTTTTCATAAATGGGTACCCCCATAAGTGTTGGAAGCAAATTCAAATAACCCCTTACTGTAATTTGAATTAATTAACATTTATACAATTTAAAAAATGTCTTCAAATTAGTTTTGATGCTGCAGAACTAATCCAGTTGTAACTACAGTATCTACCTATATAATTGCAGCGTTTTTAACTTACAGAATCACAAATGGAGGGAATTTAAAGGTCTGGATTTAGCATGATTAATGGTGATCTACCTTTTAAGAAATGGAATAAAATAAACACTGTCTCCTGTGATAATCCTGATTTAGTCATACTGATCAAAAATGGATACTATGCAAAATGAAAGCCTCAGAATTTTTTTATGCTGGCTTAAGTTTGTGTATTTGAGTTCAAGCAGACTCGGATCAAAATTCCAAATTACAGTTACAGTATTGACCACAGTAATTGCAATATGACAAAATCATGGTTTTAGCTTTGAAGCCAGCTTTTTTTTTTTTTCTGACTCATTTAATAATGGTACCATCTCACCTGTACTAATTATCCTGTGATTGAAGCAAATGGTAAGTATCACTTAAAACAGTAAATGTTAGCTGGTTTCACTGTTTTAACAGTTTTTGAAGTGAGCTACATCAGTGGTCCCCAACCCCCGGGCTGCGGACCAGTACCATTCTGTGGGTCAATTGTTACTGGGCCGCATAGAAAGAATACGTAACTTGCATTATTTCTGTTTTTATTTATTATCTGATTCTGAATGGTGTTTTTATTTTGAAAAGTTACCAGATTTTTCTTCACCTTTTATTGTCTTGCCTGCATCCGCTGCCTTCTTAAACAGACTGTGTCGGCCGGAAATGCATAATACATTACCGCTAACTTGAAACCCTCAAATTAGCAAAATGAACGAAAAACAAACGTCTTTGGAAAGTTTCTTTGCGTAGGATAAGAGCCTATGACTTCAAAGACGAACAAAGCTGCATTTAACAGACAAAACCAGGATCTGACTAGAAATATGGATTTATTACAACACGTTGTTTCCACGCATCGAGCCCGCTCTGTATAATATGCGCCAATGAAGCCTTCAAAACTGCTTCGCCACTTGGAGACCAAACATTCTGCACTAAAAGACAAGCCTTGAAGCGGGATTTTCAGCAGTGACAGAAACCAAAACAAAATTATGGAGCAGACTGGACATAAGTAACACACTTCAGGTGTCATTGTCTCCTGTTTCCCCTCGATGGGAGCGTCTGCAGAGAAACGAGCTCAGGCTCCCACTGATTCAACATCATGGTGAGTTGTGAAGCGCCTAAAGATAATCGGCGATTTTGATTGGCGCTATACAAATAAAGATTGATTGTATTTGTCATGCACTTTATATTTGTTCTTGTGGTGGATCTTATGTTGAAGGCATGTTTAATCTCTACTGTTACGACGGTAGTGTGGGGCTTGGAGGCCATTACTTATGTTATGATGATATGAAGACGCTGCTATTAAAGTTGCAAACACAGCGGATTCACATTAATTATTATATTTAGAAAATACCAGTGTCTCCGCCGGTCATGTAATTTTATTTTGTTGTATTTGAGGTGCTGAGTTGCAGAACCCAATAAGCGCCAGAAATAAACGGAGAAAAACGCTGTTAAAGTTTAGCGACTTTCAAAATGCCATGAATAATAAACGGCAAGGACATGGGACCATAACGACTCTTGTTTAGAGGATAGAGGAGGCTTTGAGGAATGCAGTGCTATACATAATTCGATTTTTGGCCACGGTGGTGCTTATCAGGTTCTGCAAATGAGCGCCTCTGCCACACCTTAAAGGCCGGTGCGCGAAAATATTGTCTGACATTAAACCGGTCTGTGGCGCAAAAAAGGTTTTATTGATTATCATCTTATGTCCATACCCATATGCAGTTTAGACAGATGGCAACATTTGTTCTTTTTGTTGAAGGAAAAAAAATCACCAAACTCTTGGCCACACCCCGTGGGCAGTCACTGGGGCTGTGCAGTGAAGCCCCACGCAGAAGTAATTTAAAGTTGTAATATCGCTGGTGGCCACTGGGGCACCGTTCACCATGAATCCCTAATTCCCATTGAGTTACAGTGGGCTTCTCTCTGAAAATTCTGTGAATACATTTTTGTAATGAGTTGTCATGGTCTTAAATGTTTTATTTGGACCCTCTTATAATTGATCCATCTTTTTGCTCCGTTATTAAGATATTACTTCAAATAATCTGACCATTTACTGCTGTGCTGGGATTTGATTGACAGGTTGCTCTGGTAACTCGATTCACTGGTGGAGTCAGACCTTTGTATTTTCTATTTATTCAGCAGAAAATAGTTTTACCAGAGATACGCTTGACTGTAGTAGTTGTGGATAAATGCTTCCACTAACAACACTGTAATATGACTGTTTGTTTGACAATGCTTGGTGAAGTTTTAGTGTGTCAGTAAGCTAGCAGTTAGCATTAGGTTACCCATAAGATCCCTGACATACTCCTGCTCTGGTAGCTCAGGCTTCATTTGTCCAAATATGGTCACATCCAGTTTTGGCTTTAAAATATTATCCTGGAAGTCACAACTCCATTGGCCTTAGAACAACTGTTCAGTAACCTGTGGATGACGTCATGGTCACTTTATTCATGAGCATCTACAGTCTATGGCCACACCACACATAATGCTTTAAATCAATAACATCAATAAAATATTTATAGAAAAGCAGATTTTCACCAAGTTAGAAAATAGTTTTTCCATGAAGATCCTAGCAGAGTGGCCACCTCATCATTCTCAATGAAGAATAAAAAAGGGGGGAAAAAAACATGGAAGCTAAAATTAGCCATGTGTGCACAGCCTCTACATGGGCTCAAACTGCTACAATATTACACAGAATCACATTTTGGGTGCATGAAAGTGGAATCTAGTGACAGACATTCATTTTTGAAAATTAAAAGAATATTGTACTATAACTATTATCCTTAGGCTTTAAACTCAGTCCAATGATGAGCAATTGGTGAAGCTCAGAATAGACATGTATCAAATTATAAAAAGATCAAACTTAAGAAAAATTCTAAATGGAAAGTATTTGGAGTAGAGTTGCAGGGCTTGCTAGGTTCTATGGATTTTTTTGGGAGGGCTTTGGTGACTGGATTTGCGATGACCTACTTATAATTAAAAACCATTACAAATGCTGTAAAGAACAATTTCTCCAAAGAAAAATGGAAACCTCAGGCAGTAGGACGACATAAGTACGTGCTTTGACGCATAACATCAGTGTGGTGAAAAGACACTGAACATCTTCTAAGGTCAGTCGTTAGCATTATAACATAAATGAACAGGGCTGTTCGTTATTAGGTAAACCTGTTAACCTGCCAATTTGAGTTGATATCCACTTTTCCACTCCAGTGCTTAAACCATTTCATTAATTCCATGTCATTTGTTTTTCCTCCCTAAGTTAACATCCTGCGACATCAGTCCCTGAGCTTTTTCCTCTGGGTTTAGAGAGAGATTGATGTTCTGTTTGTTTCTCTCACACACTTCGACTGTCTCTCTGGGATCTTTGTCTATTTCTAGAAAAAGCCCTTAAACAACAATGAAAGAGGGTCACTGGTATTTTATTATATTGTGAAAAAGACAATAAAGCATTTAGGGACCACTGTCCAGCTCCTTGTGCCTTTTTTTAAAAGATACTTTTTGATATATGTTTTAGTGCTTGCCAAAATCTATTATTCAAAGAATCTCTGCCTTTATAGAACAAATGGCAAAGGCAGCTGCGGTAAAAAATTTGGTGTTGGCTAATTTCAGAGAATTCCAAGGGGGAAGATATGCTGAGTTGAGTAGTTTTGGAGGCAGAACAGGAGTTTGGAGACTACACTATCGATCCTGTTGACATGCTCCCCTTTGGGGAATGCAAATGTTTCTGTTCTTCAACACAAACATTCAAACCCTCCTGGTAGTGGAACCCTAATTAACTAGGGATTTGAATACCATGGCCTTTTCCTTTGACATTTTCATATTTCAGAAAGACAGTGTTTTACGCTTCCTCAACAAAGACAACTTTCATATTTATTAGATGGGTAAAAAAAAATGCTTGACAATGCAGTCAACAGTTGCATTAGTCGACTCTTAAGGGAAATCACAAATAGAAAATACAACAGAAACATTGCCAAGTTGATTCCTGTGTAATTGTAGCTGCAGTGCCATACAGATTCCTGCATGTGTACTTACCTGCTAAGACCGGTGTCAGCTGAAGGTGTGACAACTGCTGTATGTTATTGTCACAGCTAATCTAGACCTCACCACACAAGTGTTTACCGCAGCAACCGGGGACCTGTCCCCAGGTAACAGCTAATCACTCAGGTATTCCAGAGATCTGCCCCCCCCCCCCCCTCAACAGCCAGCATGAGGCAGGTGGGAACTAGCAACCACTCTGCCTCGCAGTTCTCAAAACAATCCTGTGTCGCTGCAAGGTGCATTTGCTGAAATGTTTTGTAAGCTCTGTGACACCAGTGGCATAATAAAATCGTTGCGTGTTTGCATGGTTGTTGCATTGCTTTATAAAAAAAAAAAAAGTTCTGCCAATAGTAAGATTAGAAGTGTGTTTTATTTGTCAGTAAGAGGATTCAGAGGGCAGCAGGGTGGACGTTCGGCTTAGCATACACAAGACTCACCATTCTGCTCTCAGCCATTGTTCCCCCTTTTATAAAGGTAACAATTACTAATTTACAAATATATAAACTCGGCACAGTACTGAGTTTCATGAAGGGATGTGTGTGTATTCTAAGTGTTGACTTCACACTAAACACTATAAGAAAGTAAACTGGCTTGCAGAGGGCACCATAGTTAAATTTGTTTCTTGTGTAACAAAATGGCTTGACGTTTTCTTTCACTTCACCATCTTGTACAGTATTTCTGTTGGACCAGAATGCATAAGCCCCAATAACTGCAGCTAAATGCTCCTGCACACTGGCTTCTCCGCTCAGCTGTAGTGTTGCCGCTTGATTAGAATCATTACCTTGAGTCACAGCCAAGTACTGTTCAATTGAATGTTGTTTTTTTCAGTCTTTGTTCGCTTGTGCTTTTGTGTGCATTGGATCTCATGTTTATTAGCCTTGGATTTGTTTTGCTGCTGATTTGACTACATGTAGGTGATGGACACGGTGCCAAGGTGACGGGCGTAAGTTTGATACGGACTCGACGTATTTCTTCAGAGTCGGGTTAATTGGCCAGAATGAGGTACAGTTTAATTTCTCAATAAATAACCATCAGACTGACATGTTGGAAATCATAGCCAAACAGAAGTGTGAACATGGAGAGGCTGCAGTCTTGACAGATGCCCTCATTTGTTGCGAGTTGTATATAATTGCCTTGTAATCACTTTTGGATAATTAGAGGCCGTCTCATTATGACATGCCAATCGATTTCTTCTATCAAAGGCCCTATGAAGGTAATCCACAGTGTGTGTTGTGCTTCTGAGGATGCTCTAGTGATTTTTGTGGCAGTGCTGTTTTGCCATGAATAACAATTTTGATCAATTCAAACAGTTGGAAAGGAATACTCTAATTTTAATATTAAGTAATGTAAATCTACAGAAAACGTTTGAAAGTGTAACCCCTAGACTCTGGGTTGGGGGTCAGCAACCTTTACAACCTAAAAATCCACATTCACAGAACGTCTAGTGCCACAAAAAAATTTAAAATTGAACCCTTTATGAACCACACGACATGTTAAAGCCAGTATGTCTATTCATTTTAATTGTTTATTTTTTTCTCATTTGTGTTAATTTTATTTTGTTCACTTTTGATTTTTTTTTTTTTTCTTAAATTATTTGGTTAATCTCTTAATTTTTGTTAATGTGTAATTTTTTTGTTTATTTTGGTTCATTGTTATTGATATTCTTGTGTGTGTGTGTGTTGTTTGTTGTTGTTGTTGGTTGTTTTTTTTTTTTTTTTTTTTTTTTTGTATATTTAAAATTTTTTTGAAA
>JAQQAE010001587.1:0-24902 GCA_029823295.1 Pseudamia nigra
GTGTTTCCGGTAAGACAATAAGGCGAAGAGAATCCGGTAGTTTTTCAAAATAAAACACCATTCAGAAACAAAATGGCAGACGAGACGCAGGCGTCGTAAAGTCGAATTTGACGTAACCCGAGTCCGTCGTAACCCGAGAACTGCCTGTATTCTGCCCCTTTTTTTTGGACTGCATCTCCTCCCACAGTTTTCGCCTGATTGACACCATTCAAACACCAAAATGTCAAGCTCATCCAGGACATTCTGGGAATTAATTTCCATAAATCCATCTTTTGTAGTTTATACATTTTATTTATTTATTTGCATTTTTTTCCCCCCCATAGGAAATGAATGGAGAACTCAAATAGAATGATCATGACTAAAGTACCAATGCTGCACTGCCTTTGGTCCTTTGATGTTCCTTCAGTCCTTGAATGCCCTCTTGAACTTTTTCAGCAAGTTCAGCTATTTTGAGTCAGTATATTCCACACAGTCGCTTCAGAGACTGCAAATTTTCTAGTTTGTTACAGTACATGTCTGTCATCTAGTTTCCTGTTAAATGTCTCATACCCTCTTGTTAACAGTAATATTTAATATCACTTGGAGCTTGTAATTAGGTTGAAAAGACATGGCATGAGTAAGTGGCAGTGTGATGGGAATAAAACTGTAAGCCCTTCTGAGTTAGCTTTTAGTCACCGAGCATTTCCCTCATTTTAGTCACAAGTATACGTGGTCAGAGATGTCAACCGAAGAGTGCAGTTTGCCTCCTATTGGTCTGTGTAGAAATTCATGTGCTGCATTTATGAACCTGACTAACACCTGGAATTTCAGTTAAACATGTTTGATATTCTTTTTATCCTTTATTCAGCTTCCTACACTGTTAAGTTCTATGATGGTGTCATCCAGACAGTGAAGGGAATACATGTGAAGCCTTTTATTAAAGAGGTAAGAGAAAATAGTGAGCTTGCTTTTTGTTCATACTGTCGAACAGTTTTCACTGTTTCCTAAACCTAGTTTTGCGTATCTTTCTGATAAATAGAGAGGTGGTGAAGGGAAGCCTAGGTCTGCTGAGAGAAACATGGTCAGGAGGATCCCAAATCGCAGGGACAGGAGGCTTCAGGAAAATGGGGCTCCCAAGAATAAACGGGCCAGGCGTAGCACCTCTGACCAGGAGGAGGACAGCAGTGAGGATGAGGAGCAAGCAGAGCAGATGGTAAATGAGAAAAACAAGAAAGTAAATGGTGAGTTGGAACCTACATCTGCTATCCGACAGGACGAGGAAGCATCAGAGAAATCAGACCATAACAAGTCCAGGGACACAGGGAAGGACACGGGGCTCACAAACGGAGTGAAGACGGAAGAAAGCTATGAGAGCACTTGTCATATAAATGGAGATGTGAAAAAGGAAGAAATGGATACAGAACAAAGTGGAACAAAGCCATACACAGAGTCACCTAAGCCATATACAGAGTCCAGTGAGACAAAGACGGAGCAGGCGTCTATCACTATGATGACCACAGAATCCACTGGAGACACGGAGAAGCCGCCGAACGTACCATCAGAAAACTCTGAGCCTGCAGTCGATGTGCCGCCTCCCCAGCCAGTGAAACGTAAGTGTTAATGGAAGTGAATCAGCAAGAATGCTGAACTGTGAAATGTAGTCAGTAAATGCCCCCAAGCATCAGAATTTGATTAATCCAAAACAATAAATTAATGTATTTCTTGTCTCTCTTTTATTTTTTTTTTTAGCGATAAGAAAGCAAGGTTTCCACAATCCAAATAGGTTCAGCAGAGAACCATGTGAGTACATCCTTCTTACAAATGAAAGAAAATAAATGAATCTTGCATAATTGAGCTCTGTTTACGTTTCGGATCCCCAAGCAAGTGACCTTGCAAATGAAAACCTCCAGATAAAAAAACAGCGAGAGAATGAAGTTTGGCTTCTCCTCTCCCCCACTTACACCAACACTCTGTGGGGTCATCTTGAACTCTATAGACATGTCACCATGGCAACTACCATGGAATTTACATCTGGACTAATGTTTTGAGAGAGGACCTTGACTTCCCTATCAGGACTGATGAGACACGATGCATCCAGCAGGCACTACTACACACTTGCACTCACACCCAAAGGCTCTCTGATACTTATCGCTGTGTTAATGTTTGTGTAGCAACTTGTCTGCTAACTGTGCATATGTGTTTTTAATTTCAATGTGACTATAATTCTGCTAGAATTCCTAATTCTGGAAACTGTGCCTATTGTAAAACAAACTTTCCTATTGTATTACCCACACACACACTTTCCCCCAACTGCTGAAGGGGCAGCACGCACGCTCGCTGCAGCCCCCTGCCCCTCAGTGGAAGAAAATGTAATTTCGCTGTTGATGGAAACATAATGATGGCAATCTGTCTATTTATCTATATCTATGTATGGTTAGAGTATTTTCTTATGGATTTCTCTGTTCTGTTTCAGTATATCGAGTTATCAAAAACCAGCCACCTCCCGTCTTGTCCATCAACCTTGACCACAACCCTTTTAAGTGCAGTGCTCCTGGCTGCACAAAATCATTCCGCAAGGCCAAGCTACTGCACTACCATATGAAATATTACCATGGTGAGGAGCAGCCTCCAGAGACAGAGCGCAGCCCAACCAGGAGTGTCCAGACCAGGGCTTCTGAAAAGCAGGGCACTGCTTTGGATGTCCCAAAAAGAAGGCGCACTATCTCTGCCTCAATGCGTGAGTTTCTTCAGTACTGCTTCTGTCCTAAATTAAGTGACAGCATTTTATTTAGAACTGGGCTTGCTGCAGTTTCTAAAATGTTCAAATGAAGTGCAAGTCATGAAGCAATGATACTCAATTATATTGTCCTACAATTATAGAGCAAACTTGTATAAAACAAAGTTTTGTTTTTGTATATTGCATTTATAACCTTCTAAAATACCAACACTTTATTTCTTTTCGATTTCTTTTTCTCAGATGCCGTTGGAGCTGTCACAGCTCCCCGTGGTGAAGTGAAGACTGCAGGTAGACGCACATCTGCCCCACCTTCGGTCAACACCCAGGGTCATCAACAGAGGGCGCTGCTGAGGGAAAAGAGCAAGGAGAACCAGCTGGACAGGAATGGATGCCAACAGGATAAGGATTCAGACAAGAGTGGCTTTGACATCGGTCAGTAATACTCGGTGATGTGTTCTCTCTTTGTGCCTCAGTGCCACCTTTTGCAATAATTATAGCTCCGTGTTTCCTCTTAGGTGACTGGCAGTGTGATGTACACCTGTATAAAGTTTAATGTTTTTCCACTCAACTTTCACAGGGTCAGTAAAGGACAAGCTAAAAGAGAAACCAAAACAGAAGGACTTCCTCCGTATTAAGCTAAAGAAGAAGAAGAAGAAAAAGAAGGCCAAGTCTGGTAAGAAGGAGTGCCTTGTCATCAGGCCTCCTCATATATCCGCTGCTCTCTGCATGTCCACTCACTGTGACATTGTGGAAACGGCTAAGCTGTGAAGCATAAAGTGCTCCATTCACTCCTCCTGGTTTTGTGGCTGAGCTTCTGTGTGTGGGAGAAGTGTTACATCTGTCGCTGGCCTCTATCACTTTTGTTATGCCAATCAAATTACTTGTTTAATGTACGCCAATTAATCTTTTTTTTTCACATGACACCTCCTACAGAAGGTGCCTGATGGAATCACAATTCTAGCACTACTGCTCTTAACACTCATTAATTGGCACTAATGTATTTGGCATGCACACAGATGCGTAGGTTGCCTTCCACTGATTATTGGTTATTTCACTAAAAAGCCTCAAACCCTGGCTGTATGCATTCTATGGATTTGATTGTCCCTAGCTGTTAGCATATTTTCTATAATGTTTGCTTTGCCACATTTTGTCTCCTCCTGATGGGCTCTTTTGTTTAGCATTTTCAAAATTGACATTCTGTTCTACATCTGCTTCCCCCCTTCCCTGTATTAACAGACTACACAGGTAGTGAGGAGAATATTGACTTCTCAATATTGGGTCTTCAGTCCAAATTGAATTTGCCACTCAAAACCCCCCCCTCACACAATCACAAGCCTGAGGCCTATCCCCGCAGGCCTGGATACAGCTACTCAGAGCAGATACATGTGGATGGTGGGTATCTCTGTGAGGATGTGTGTATGTGTGTGTACTGATTTGTGTTTGTGACTGTAAATGCTTGTTCTCCCCCTTCATTCTTCTGTTCCCATTGGATTCAATCCATCATGCTGTTTAAACTAAAGCTGAATCATCCCTCACGAGGATTAAGGGGTAGAAAATGGATGGATGAATCATCCCTACTGTAGTATCAGTGTCCAAACATTGTTCAGTTTTCTTTTCAACACATCATGACTTGCAAGAAACAGGTTGCTGGCACGAATAAGACTAGATGATTTAATGCTTGATTGATTGAATCCTGAGCTATTTGTTTTGCTACAGCTTGCTTTTTTATGTAATCAGTAGACACTTAACACCCACATGCTGGCAGTATACAGTTGTAGAGCTGCAGAATATTACTTGAATTTTGCTTTCATTGATTTTTAAATTGTCCTGGGAAATGTTAAATCCATGCCAGTTGTCATGCTCATGATAAACTGTTAACTCTGTACTTGATATAGACGAGGATAGCATCAGTGACTGTTCTACTGACAGCTGTGGGTGGAGCGATGACGACTTTGGAGCAGATTTGGACATCACCACACCACCTCTGAGTGTCGATTCTGGCGCTGTTGACACAAGTGACCAGGAAATTGTACGATGTATCTGTGAGGTCGAGGAAGAAAATGACTTCATGATTCAGGTGAGCCGTAATGGTTATCTTGTCAATATTTAGCTTTTTTTAAATTTTTGTGTCACACTTTTCTAAAATATTATTTCACTTCCCTCAGTGTGAAGATTGTTTGTGCTGGCAGCATGGCACCTGCATGGGCTTACTGGAAGACAATGTTCCAGACAGATACACATGCTACATCTGTAGAGACCCACCAGGTGAGGGATGAACAGTATGTACTCAGTCAATTTGCTAAATTGTGGATATTTAGAGCAATGTCACTTTGAACATAGAGCACCTGTCAGTGAAGTTGTTTTAAGGTATATTTGTTGTTGGTGTTTAATAACAAGATAATTCCTTTAAAGTACCCATGACAAGCTTTTGCATTTTTTCTGACTTTCTACCATGTTGCAAAGAATTGTCATTTTTTACACATGCCAGAGAGCAGAAAACACAAAGTCTCCTTATCTCCTGGAAATCCTCTGGTAAAGCAAATAACATCTGACAAGTCTCACAAACACTCCGTTGTACTTCAACTTGGGTCAACCATGGCGTTATAGTGTGCTGGACTTCCGTACACAGTCATTGTCACTGTAGCAGTGGCCAAGGGCTAGGCTAGCATTAGCCTCGAGCACATAAAAGGCCTTAACTGTTACAACCATAGGTTATAACAACAAACTGCACTGGTAATAGTCAAAGTGTGAAGCTGTGAATGGAGCAGGATTTGTGAACGCCAGTTGTTAATATACATGCATATTCCACCTCCTTTGCTCTTAAGAGTCATGGTTGCGCTCAGTCCAGTGGACGTTGCATCCTGCTAGCTGCACAGCGGTGTTAGAAATATTTAGTAGCAGCATTTGTTCACCATTTCTCTATTTCTTGCAGTACTTAGAAACTTGTATTTGACACCAGCCTTCATACAAGCGCTGTCTTGTGAAATTCCTGTCTTCACCTACAAACCAAATAAGGTCTCTTCAGGAAGAAGGCTTCCCGCTTGTAATCTTGTCTTTTCATCCTGAAATAATTACAGACTATTTTGGGTTATGATGGGTTTAGAGGGACCCAAGATTGAAATTAAATTGCTGCAAATGAGCATGTCATGGGCACGTTAACATCATGTTTACTGCTTAAACTTTTCATAGCTTTCACCAACTTAACCACATTATCTATTAAATTTAAAGTTTGCTCTGAGTTTGAATTTTCTGTTTAATACATCAAAACATTGTGCTTTTTAATGTGCCACAAGGGAAGCATAATAACACCATTTTTATTAGCATCAGTTGCAGCAATTGCACCCCAGAAAATCATTCAATTACTAAATATAAAACAATCATGGATGACTTGCATACTTCATAGTAATTCCATTTGATTGTCTCTGTCCATCTGAACATCTTGTATCATTTGCACCCACTGTGAACATGACGAGCAGAGATGATTTAATTTCTTACGTTATGCTTTATGTGTGAAAGGTAACTCTGGATCTACAGATGTTTCCTGGAGTTCAGCGTTGAAAGGGGCTTAAACTTGTTAACATTACTACATCTAAATCATATTTATGTCTGTACTGCACATGTCAGAGGGTCTGGTTTTCACTTGGAGTCCATTTTCAGATTGCAAAATGAAATGTACTTCTGCTTCAGGTTATGACTAATTGTACCAACCAAGCACAATTGTGAGCATGTGGACTAGCTCATAAAAAATATTGAACACAAAAATGTTCATTTATCATTTTAATTACATCACCTGATGCATATAATAACATTCAGCAGGAAACTGTTCATCTTTCTTAGGTCAGAGGCAGAGTCTGCGCTATTGGTACGACCGCGAGTGGTTGACCAATGGGCACATGTATGGCCTATCTTTCCTGGAAGAGAACTACTCACACCAAAATGCCAAAAAGATCACCACCACACACCAGCTGCTGGGAGATGTGCACCATGTGGTAGAGATCCTCAACGGACTGCAGCTCAAGATGAGCATCTTACAGTGAGTAATTGGGAACTGTTGTTCATAATTGAATGTGAATCACGATAGTAATGATTACCCGAGATTTTTGCAAATCTGTACCTTGCGTTATTTTACAAACGTTCTATTTTTTTTGCTCACCTCTTCAGAAGCAACACTCACCCTGACCTTCAGCTGTGGCGTCAGCCCTGGAAGCAGGCACAGAGGCTGCACATTGGCTCGGACTCATGTCGCAGCAGTGATGCAGTGCCATCTCCTGTTACTCCTGAAGAGGACATGAGTCGAGGAGAAATACTAATGTCCAATGCTCTGGAAAAGCTCAGCCGGGCAGCCACAGCAGCCACCTCCTCATCGTACTGCTCCTCCTCCCCCTTCCCATCCTTTCAGGAATCCTACATTACCAGTGAACACTGCTACCAGAAACCAAGAGCGTACTACCCAGCGGTGGAGCAGAGACTGGTAGTGGAGACTAGACAGGGTTCAGAGCTTGAAGACAGCATGAGAAGCACTGAGGAGCTGCTGGAGCGGGAGCAGCGCTACGGGAGCCTTCTGGAGACAGACAAGCTCAAATCAACAGTCGCCAGCAACAAGGTGAGAATTTATTCCACAATGAAATAGCCATGTAGTTGCAGGTCTTGAAATATGCAAAACTGCTGTATCTAACCATAATCATGTTTGTTCAACCCTACCTTAAATACTGCTTTTGCACTTACTGTATAAGGTTTACAAACACAATTTGAAGTCAACTTCACTTAGCTTGTTGAAGACTTGCATAAAGCTACTTTAACTTCTTTAAAAATTAATTGTAGGGTGTTTTGACTTGTTGATACAGGCAGGGAATTTTGGGGGGGGAGATGAGGTCAATTGCATTTTGTAACTGGCACAGTGAGTTGAACATCAATTTGGTGTTGGCTCAGAGCAGATATGTTCATGTGGTATTCCCCCTGACCACTCAAGTGTTGGGTGACCTTGCAGCAGAATATTTCTGAACAGCTGTGAATTGTCAGAAAGTGAATTGTCATAGGATGCTCAAACTGTCCATAAAATAAATAGTCTGACAAGGTGACATGGTCATTTCCAGGCTGCAATCGGTGGCTTGCGGTCTCAGGCAGAGATGAAGGACGAGGATGGCAGAGATGCTGAAGATGCTGATGATAACAGCATGCAACATCAGCAGTGGCAGATCAACCTGCTGGATCACATAGATTCAGTCCAAGACGAGGTGTCGCACAGGATGGACTTCATCGAAAGGGAGTTAGATGGTAAGAAGTTCTGAAGCTGTTCAGACAAAAGGAGCATTAGTGCAAGAGGAAAGTCGCATACTTTATCATTAACTCAGCGGATTACATCAAGTTCCTGACGTAGGTGTTTTTTTGTCCAAGTTTAGTGGTACAGCATTAGCTAAAATAATTTCGGATAAATGCTTTAACCTCAACATTTTATCTAGTTAGTGATTCAGCTCTTGGCTAAGATTTCCTTTACTTGCAGCTCCTTCACTCTGTTTTTTTTTTATTGCAACTATGAAAAAACCCAGCTGAAAATTTATGTGTAACCTTCACAGAATGACACTTATTTTATGTACGTCTGTTATTACTAATGAAGAGCCCAGACTGAGAGCTGATGCCCTCTTGTCTGTAAGCACTGATTGGCATTCACTGCTAAGCTTTGAATATAAATGCATTTGTAATAGCTGAGAGAGTCTTGTCATTTACAAAGTGCATCACGCGTGGTTTGGCCCTCAACACATAACAGTGCCTAGCTTGTTTATCAACAAAATGAGCAGCGGTGGATTAGTAGAACAGCATTCTATGTAACCTCTGTGCTTGATTCTTCTTATCCTACTCAGTGCTGGAGAGCTGGCTGGACTACACTGGAGAACTGGAGCCTCCTGAACCTCTGGCCCGTTTGCCTCAGCTCAAACACCGCATGAAGCGACTGTTGACACAGCTGGGCAAGGTGCAGCAGATTGCTCTGTACAGCTCCACATGAGGGCGCCAGTGAACAAGAGCAGCAGCTTCAGTCACCACACAGCATTCAGAAACAGTGCAGAGAAGGATGCTCACTGTTCTCGAGCTGCAGAGAAAAGGACATAAGTGCAAGACTCAAGAGTTTTCAGTGATTTGTCTTTGACTTGATTCCTGCTGCTGTTTTCTGTACTGTTCTGTGTGGTGGAATCTGATGCGACCACCGGTCAGTGTCACAAAGTTATATGAACATCTGTGGAAAGTCAGCATCTTGATTCAGGATTAAACACAAAGGTAACCTCGTCAATGCAGGTGAAAATCTTTAGGACCATATCCCACGTCTGTGGTTCCCATGCAAATATAAACCTTATGAATGCCTTTTGACTGAGCTACTGCTTTAAGGTTGTCCATGTCTGTCAGTACACAGTGCTTTACATGCAGAAGCTTTACTGTTTATTCAAAATACAACTGAATGAACCTACAGTCTTGCAATAGTTTTTTGAACACTTTTTATGGTCATAATTTCTGCATTAATAATCTATAGTTCAGTTTCAGTCACCTGTCATGTTACACTGTGTCTCAGCTATTTGTAAAAGTGGACACAGTAACTTGAAGACATCCTGTATGTAATAGACCTATACAAGCAGTCTCTACAGTTTGTCCTGTTTTTGACCTGCTCAATGGTTTGTTTTATACTACACTGTGAAGTTATTTTTGTTTGACGTCAAAGGCATCTTTTGACGATAAGAAGTGATTTTTCTTTTGTCCGTACTGTTCCTCCTCCCAATTGTCTGTCCTTTTTTTTTTTTTAACAGTTCCTCTTTGTTTGTCAGTCCCAGTTTCCCTTAACATTGTTGTTGCTGTAGCACTTATTCACTGAAAATGTTATGTGGACTTCTCTTAACCTAGCATTTTGTGCTTTGTCAGTGACAGAAACAACTTGGATGACCTGTAATTTTTTTTTTCCCCTTGATTCTGTTTCATCTCTTTATTTTCAGTATTTTGGTTGTATGTAAATATGTCTTTCAAAATGTGCTCTATATTGAAACTTTCTCCAAATACAGATATTGTATGCTACTGTACTGTAAGTGTCTGGCTTAGGAGCAGGGAAAATGTCAAGAACAATGCAAACAGATTTGCTGGTACATAAATAAACTTATTATTGTTATTATTATTAATCACTTTAAGCATGTTTTGGGGCTCTTTTCTCTTTGTTTTCTCAATATGTTTGCATTTAGAAGAGATTTTGATGCCTTTAGGCCATAATAAAATAAAGCATCTTTGCTTTGCAACCAGATGACACTAATAGTTACAGGTTGACATTTCTATTAAGCCTGTATCTTCTGATCCACCAATGCACTGCTGACAGTTGAATGAAAGAGACTGATGAAGGGGAAAAAATCATGTCTGAAAGAGATTGTGTCCAGACTTTGATGTGCTTTTACTGCATAGCCGATTTGTGTGGTTACGTAAACGGATTGAAAATCGACGCTAGATGCTATTCTAATCGGTTAATCTCCAAAATTTGACCCAGCATTGTGCAGTGACAGGGCCTACTATATTCATCATATTTTATAATATTATGCATGTTCTACAAGCTTGTGTAAAGTGCAGGTAAATGTGTTTATCTCTGACCCTTGGGATGTGTTTGGACTTCAGCATTGTCAACAATAGAACCTCTATATTTAAAAGTCATCAGTTGCAGTTGCCTCACCTACGAGGTTTCATAAGTAGGCTTTACTTTGAGGAATGTGCTGTCCACCTGTAATGTTCATCAGTGATTCCAAAACCTTTTCATCTTGAGACCTGAAAGAAAAGTGGCATTTCCTCAGGACCCAGCCTTGCATATAACACATTGCCTGGAATGATTAAGATAATTTTGATTTATTGTTGGGACAGTTGTCATACAGTGAACCAAATGTGATTAAACGAAAGAGCAAAATAAAGTGACCAAAAGGAAAGGAAAATGGACAATGGTTAACAAAATTATGTGAATATTGAGAGCTAAATTGCTAAAAGAGACAAAATGAACAAACTAAAAATAATGACCAAAAAGTTAATAAAAAGCATAATAATTAAATGGAAAGGAATACATCAGTTAACCAAATTACCATAAGATAATCAAAAAATAAAACTCAAGGAATAGAATTATAAGGACGATATTAAACACTTATTAAAATAAAAATTGTGAGTCAGATGATTTAACAAAATAACGTTAACATACAAATCAGAAATATAACCTAAAAGCAACTAAATAAAATTGTCAACAATGAACAAAAATACCAAAATGAGACCAAGATGAACAGAAGTATTGAAGGAATGGGCTAAAAAGAGAAAAGTAATCAAACTGCGGATTAAAGAACAAAATCAATAAATCTGACAAATGAAAAAAAAATCAATAAAATTAAAAGAATGAGAAAATGAGCTAATGTGCACAAAATAAAATTACAAACTAATCAATAAAAGACAATAATGGAAAATGATTAACAAAATTATCAATAAAATGGATGACAAAACAGTAAATATGGACAATAATGAACAAACAAAATTAACAACAATGAAAACATTAAACCACATAATGAAAATGGACAAAATCAATTCAACAAAAATAATTACGGTACCTATCAGGAAGCCGACAATTTGTCAGACTGGACACTTGTGTGTCTGAGACAAAAATGAGCAGTGCTGGAGTCCCACAGGGGACTGTTTTGGCTCCCTTCCTGTTCACACTGTACACAGTCCTGCCACATACACAAATACTCTGACAATACTGTGGCCAGGGGCAATTCTAAGATCTGTTGGGTGTCATAGTGATACATTCACAGGGGCCCCCTCAGCACGAGTATTGATTAGAGCAGCTCAACTTCAACTTTGAATTTGTTGGACAAAGCTTTGACTATTCATCACATACCGAGTGTTTAGAGCCACAAAAAAGTATTCAACCCCTTTACATATCACATGACATACATAGAGTATGACGTGTTATAGCTGGCAACATGTTAAGAACAGTTTGAGGATTAAAATTATTTTTGTTTATTTTTGATCATTTTTGTTCATCTTGCAGTTAACATATCTGGTGAACTTTAATTGTTCCCTTCCACTGAAGATTCCATGTATTATTATTCCGCCCCTTTCTTGGACCACATCTACTCCCAATTTCCCCCAATTGACACCTTTCAAACACCATATTCTTTTTTTAAATTATTATTATTAAACCTTTATTTATCCAGGTGAGTCAATTGAGAGCCAGTTCTCATTTACAATGACGACCTGGTCTTTTGTAGTTTTTAAATAATTTTGGATTTTTCACAAATTTTTTCCCGTAAGAAACAAATGGAGAAGTCAAACACCGCCTTTGATCCTTTAATGTTCCTTCAATCCTCATGACCTTTTTTTTTAAGCAAGTTCAGCTATTTTGAATCAGCAATCCCACATGATCTCTTCTGAGGTTGCACATTTTCTAGTTTTATTTATTGGTTCATTTCACTGATTATTTTTGTGAATTTATGTTGTTTTTGTAGATTATTTTGTGCAATACGCTCATATATTAGTTTAGAATCATTTACTTGACTATTTCGTTTATTTTTTGGGGACTATCTAATGGCTTATTCTATTAAATGTTTGATCCATTTTCATTGAAATTACTTCACATTTTTGTCATTTTTGTGAATTTTTAAAACAATTTCCTTGTTATTTTTGCTCAAGTTTATCTTCCTCTTGTAAGCTAATTTTTTTTAAATTAATAATATTCATATTTTTGACTATTGTCTCATTTTTTGGTCATTAATTTACTATATTGTTTAATCTTATCGATTTTCTTGATGATTTTATTAATTTTTTGTCTTAATTTTTTCTCATTATGCTTTTTTTCCCTTCTTTTTGCTAAGTCAGTGATTATTTTTGATTTATTATAATATGTTACTACACTGGACAAAGCCACAGGACCCACTGGGGAGGGGCTAAAGAGCCACATGTGGCCCTGGAGCCACAGGTTGCAGACCCCTGTTCTATACAAATGGTTAAAGTTTTATGCTGGAGTCTGGACAATGACTTAAAAATGTATGTTTGTAGTGTAATGAAAGTATACATTATTCAGTATATCCTGAAGGGGGCTACTCCACTCTGTTGTAACTGTCACTGCTGTTTTAAAGTTTGTCAATCCTCTGGGGCCCCCTGTTGCCCTGGGCCCCCCTGTTGCCCTGGGGCCCCAACCGGTTGACTGGTTTGCCTGGTGACACACGGTGCCTCTGACTGTGGCATGTGTCAGGAAGGAACAAACAGGAAGAGGAGTACACACATCTAATACATGCCTTCTGTGATTGGAATCACAAAACCTGCATCCTGCTGAACACCTCCAAGACCAAACAAATGGTACTGGACTTGTGACATTTTAAACCACCTCTTCAGCCAGTCCACACTGACACAATGGACATTGAGCCGGTGCTGATACACAACTATCTTGGTGCACATCTGGACAACGAGATGGCCTGATCCTACAGCACAGATTGTCCTGCAGAGGTTCAGGTCTTTTGACGTCCGCCCTAGGATGCTGTACATGTTTTAGCAGTCAGTGGTTGCAAGTGGACTCTCATGCTGTGGCTCAGTAGGTACAGCAGGTTGTCCAATAACCAGAGTTGGAGGTCTGAATCCTGCTCCATTCCAGTCATTGTTGTTGTGTCCTTGGGCAAGACACTTCACCCACCTTGCCTTGTATGAATGTGAATGAATGTTTGGTGGTTAGAGAGGCCGTTAGCACGCATTAGCAGCCTTCTGTCAGTCTGTCCCAGGGCAGCTGTGGCTACTGATGTAGTTTACCTCCACCAGGAGTGAATGAATAATGGATTCAGTGTAAGCACTTTGGAAAAAGCGCTATTTTAATCCAACCTATTATTATTATTATTATTATTATTATTATTATTATTATTATAAAAAGACTGTTCAACACCTGAGCTGATGGAAGACTGAAGACACCTTACTAATTTGATTTGTCTTTTCGGTGAGCTTGTCAATTACCTTGTCTTTGAAGGGATAAATTAAATAAGGATAAAATTCCTTTAATTCAATTCAATTCTAAAATGAAAAAATTAACCAGTAGAATAGACAGAAACTGAACTTAATATTAAGATGAATGAAAGCATGCAGAATAAGCAGGTATGAATAAGTAATCAACAAGCGAATACAAAACAAGCAAAACAATACACAAAAAGAACAAATGCATCTGAAATAGTTCTGTCACGTGTACAATCGGCGTTGTCTTTTTTTAAAGCAGAGTGAGACCTCTTCCCTCTGTCTGCTCCTGTTCCTATCTCTGGCTCCGAAGCGCCTCCTCCCATTGGCTCCTCCGCGGAGCCTGCGACGCAGCGTGTAGTTCCGCCCCGGAGTCACAGCGAAATACTAGTTGAGGCAGAGGAAGCGGCAGCCAGGACCACTGGATAGTACACTTAATTCTACATTTCACCGGTATTATCCAGCAGTATAACACGAAGATACACTGACTGGGACCCATCGGATATTAATTTTATTCACAAGGTACGTTTTACGTCCGTGTTTCAGCGACAGCAGTTTCCCCTTTTACAGATGTGCACGATGCCACAGGAGATTATCTCTCCTCGCTGGATTCTCCAACCTGTTCATGTTGTTCGAACGGTTTGTTACGCACGTACAGGCGCCGTTTATGATAATATCAACTTATTACCAGCCGTTCTTGTACTAATTAAAACATATATTACAGACTGAGCTTGGCGAGCGCGAGGGAAACGGTTAAAAACTGCTGTTGAATAGAATTGAGTTCATCGCCTCTTTTCAACAGAGATGCGACATGACGTCTGTTTTCACACCTTATTCTTTATGTCTTCGGCGTTAAATGCGCCGCTGTGAGTTTATTTCCCCCCCGACGCCGATTCATGCGCATAAGTAACTTTATGTGTAAGACAAACGCACGTCCCGGGGATATTAACATGTTAGCAAAGTAGCTCATCGTGATTGCTTCGTAATTATCTAAGTCGACAGCAACGGTGGAAAAAAAACCAGCAAAACCAACTAAACTAACTTGTTGTTTAGTGAGTTATTTTAAAACAGGTCTTCAAACCCGGTGTTGAGTCCCCAACAGAAAACACAAAGTTGTATTTCTTTCAGCCGGGGACCTTTAAATAGGCCCCGGCTGTGTGTGTGTGTGTGTGTGTGTAATTGTGAAACTCTTTTATTCGGCATATTTTTCCGATTTTGATGGACATTGAAATCCATCTTTTTCGTCCAGATCAGTCAGATTGATGTAGGTGCAGGTGGCACCGAATCCACGCAGCTCGTGATGGATGACAATGTCACCGTGTCCGCGGAAGGTCACACAGGTGGGACGTGGACGACGCGGTCAGGTGTTTCCCCTTCTGAAATCAGCAACGATGGCACGTTGTGTCGTTTCTTTGTGGTACATGTGCAGCCACAAACAAGGAACAAGTGTGTTTCCCAAGCTGTATTTATTTTTATTTACTTTTGTCCCAATTTCTTCCCCTTTTTGTTAATTTTCTGTTGACTTTTGTCATTAAGTGTTGATTTTGTGTTCATTCACAGTAGTTTTCTTGTTTATTTTGTGTGTATATTGTTTTTTTTGTTATCTTCTTCACTTTCCCAATTGTTATGTTCAATTTCTTCAGTCTTTTGTAAATTTTTTGGGTTCATTTTGTTGACCTTTCATATTAGTCCATTTTTTTGTAATTTGTGTTCATTTTTCTTGTTTTGTTGATGTGCAACCAAATAGATTCTTAAAGTGTTAATTCTTTTACATCTTATTATCTTTTACTGACTATAAAATAACGTTTCTGTGCGTTCACAGAAAAAAAGGAGAGGTTTTGTCTTCGGATCTTGACCTCAGCTCATTTGGAATACACTTATTGCTGTTCCTTAATTTTGGAATATTAAAAAATCCTTTATTGCATCTGTTTTATGTAAGATTATCTTTATCTTTAAATCATTATTAATGGCTGTATCTCATAATTTAATTGTTTTTGTTATCAACTTTTTATTGAACATTTTACAATAACATTATCGTTCCCAAATGTTCATTTTAATAACTGTGATACTGGGTGGGGTTGAAGCTGGTAGATGTCACCGTCTCTTATGTCCTCTTCAACTTTTGTTTTTTTTTTTAGAATTAAGGAATAATTAATGTTGGCAATAGGTTGCAGGGATGTGCGTATTTTAATACCTAAATAAAGGACCTCTTTGTAACAATGATCTGAGGAGGGAGCGATACTTTACTTTGATCGGTATTAATTAGCGTTATTGCAGATTTTGACAGACTAACTTTATATCCTGAGAGACATCATAATTTAATTTTTACCTTTGGTTTCATAGCTCCATAATGCCCTCTGTAGCACATGGTTAATTATGCTTGAATGGAGCTTACACAACAAGCAACAACCAGGAATAACCGTTTTCTGGCAGATGCTTTGTTTTGTAAGTCGAACAGAGCAGGTAGCAGGAGAGTTTCTTTTTTTTTTTTATAAAGAGTTTTATTGCCATAGCCTTGAAGCTGTCCCCCTGTGGTTGATTATTACAGTGGAGAACCTACTTTTGGGCGTGTCAGAAGAAGTTGTTCATTAAGCCACACACAGTGCTTTAGATTTCTTAGGAAATGTGTCTTTTGGTGTATTTTAGATCAGCATATTAGCTGTTGCTACCTATGTGTTTTTGATTTATTACAACACTTTATTTTAAAGCTGTCTATAGTTTTCTCCTGACCTTCACATCTATTTTTTTGTGTATTCCACGCGTTTCCAAATGCAGCACAGTTCAACATTTCCACAGGCATCATTGCATTAATGTTGTGAATGATTGTAAGTATTGAAGCATCAGCGCATGTGTTAAGGTGTCCTTCTCCCTGGATTACAACTTACATGTAATGTATTACATGGATTACGGACTGCATGTAAAGTGAGAAATGCTCTTTTGAAGAAGAGGATTTCTCGCAGGAATAGTAGGGATGAATGTCAGGGATTGAGGCTTACTGAAGGGATGGCAGCGGTAATTAAACCACTGTGCTGACAAGCAGTCTGCCTTATGCTCAGTCTCACCTCAGCAGCACCAACTCTGTTGCCTTGCCAGCCCTGCAGGCCAAAAATGTAACTACCGCCAAACTTATTCTAATTGGAAATACCTCAGTTGTCAACAGTGCCTAGTTTTTGTTTTTATTTTTAGCTGCTAGAATAATATTAAGAGTTTTCTGTGTCTGTTTCGGAAGCGGACTGCCTCTAATGAATCCTTGGCCAAATGTCTTCTTGTAACTGAACTGTGGCTGTAATTTAAGACATTCCTAGCCTAGAGTTACAGACCTACGGCTTGGCACAGTAGCTTCAACCTTCCCAAGCAAAAACAGCTGATATCTACACACCTTTGTTCTTTTTTCACTTCTTAGATTTCACTTGACCCTGATCTCTATCGATTTTTAAAGCAGGGGTGGACTGGAGGAAAAACTCAATTTGCAAACCTTTGAAAGGCTAAATAAGTGTGGAGCAAAGGGGTGACTTTCCAGTTTTTAGACACTTTTATCAGCTCATCACACCACCTCTGGAGGAACCGCTCAGCCTGTCTCCATTTTTGTTACGAACATCAATAATAAAATCAGCAGGTGGCAACGAGCAGAGGCAGAGCACAGGTGGGAAGCTTGTTGATCCAAAGTGTTGGCTACAAGCCAAGCTGGACCTCTTGATGTGCTGGACTGTCCCTCACTTGAGCTGTGTGTAACTACAACACTGTGTTCACAACCTTAAACAGATGGCTGTGTTATTACGTGAGAAGGTCATAATGTTGCTTAATGATAATTTCAAACCATGCAAACTTTGTTCTCAAATTTTAAATGCATTACACGGTACCACCTGAGTAGAAACAACCAATGGATTTCTCTATTTGCACAGTTATTACACAATATTGCATTAGAGATGTGACCATTTGTGCTGTACATAATTATTTTGGTATTAAAATAATGATTATTACTTGGGTGTATTGAATGATGCAGTGAAGAGCTGTACTTTGCAGTGATTGATCATTTAAAGATCCAGTGTGTTAGGCAGATGAATGAGGATCAAATAGTAGAAATGGTATGCGATACAATATTCATATTCAGAGCACTTTGTTATGATTGTAAATGTTACAGTTTCAGTTAATGCAAAATTACACCAAAATTAGAATTGTGCTTTTGTCACCTTGGAATAATCTGTTTATGTTTTTAGAGGAAGCACATTATTCAGAGTCCACCATATTTCTACAGTAGCTTTGAAGGAACATCCTCTTCTGTCTTTCTGTTACATTTCAGGTGGTACCAAGTGTTAAAGTGCATTATATTACCCACTATGTTTGAGTGTGGACCCTAAACTAAAAACTCCAGAACAGACAAAACAAGCACTTCACAATTCACCGAAGATGAGAGGACATTGTGAGATCAATTGTGACAGAAGACTGTCAAATCACCCGCCCTTTCTTGAAACATGAGTCACATGCAGCTTTGTGTTTGTACAGCATAATGATTGTGCTCCTGTCTTTCTTAACGGTCCAGGGAACACCCCTGTAAGTTAAAGACTATTGTGATGGAGTAAATGGTAGATATATTGGTGGACAGGCCATTCTCCCTATCAGGTTGTCTTGCTGCTGTTAAAGGCAGGCAGGGCTGATCTACAAAACCACATTTTATTTCTGGTGATGCATCGTGTGCATTCAGTTAACTGTGACTTATAGGTTCCATGTGGTTTCAAGCATTCATTGTTTATACATATGAGTGCCTTTTTATGAGTTGTCTGAGCTCATTGCTGTTGTTTAAGAGTTAATAACAAATGCTTGCCTGTAGTGGAAGCCAGGTGGAAGCTCTGCCGACTTGTGAAGCATTCTACCATTAAAGTTTGAGTAGAGAATGGCCTCATGTAAATGGTTTTGAAAAGGTCATTTGTTTTTATCAGTGCCACCAGCTGAGACAAGGATGGTGCAGGCTCCACCCCCACTGGGGAGGCCAAGGACACTGCCGGCCTCCCCAGTGGGGGTGGAGCCTTCAGGAGGGAGGGCGTCAGCGGAGCCACCTCTGTGTTTCTCTGGGTGCTTGAGTTGTCAGTAATCAGTCGCTGTGACAGCCAGCCTGGCTACATGGATAACTCTGTTAGCAGAGGTTATGTTCCTGTGACACAACGAACCTTTTAGCACTACTTCTTCTGAAACACGCCAAATCAAGTTCTGCTTCAGTAGTCTCTGAGGAGTCATGTCTTTACCATCTCTGAGTACAAGGCTTCTCAGGTCTCTGCTGTGTTAATGTTTTATGGAAGCATTGTCTTCTCATTTCTTCCACGCTCTTCTTGTGGGTGGGTGGGTGCTCTTGGTCTGGCAGCACAGAATATCTTGCCGCAGTCTCCACTGCTGCCCTTTGACCTCTTTGACCAGATCTGAACATCCTGCTGAGCCCTCAGCAGGCCTGTCTGTGCTGCTCTGGAAACTCTGCCTATTTTAATCAGCCAACTGGAACCTGGACCACTTGAACATACACAGCATCCCTCTTGCTCTTTGTCTTTCTGTGTTGTGCAGTCTTTACAAATGAGCATGGCAGAGGAAATTCCCGTGGGCTGGGTAGCAGCTATCCTAATGTATCTGTGGGGGGGGGGGGGCTTAGTGAAGGGCCAGCAGGTCGGGCCATCCAGCCTTATTTATAGCCAGATATCAGGAGGAGCTCAGCCAGGAGAGACTTCAGCCAGCCTCACACATTTTTCTGACCCACCACAGCAGATTTATTGAGACTCATCTGTTTCCCTTAAGTAGGAAGGTGTTGTTGTTTTTTAACCTTTTCTCTCATTTTCCCTTGAGCTTTGTATTGTATGAGACTTGTTTATATTTGTGTTTAATAATTTAAAAGATGACATCTGTTTTGGGTCACAGCAATCTAAATTGATGTCTATATTGCCATTCTCTTATTACTCTATTCATCATTGTTTGATATGTTTAGTGATAGAAATTTCTTACAGGAAAATGAAAAACATTATTCATATGTGTATGTTTTTGTGCATGTGGGTCAACTACAGCATTGCTATCCTGTTTGATACAGCTGTTCACAGACAGCGTAGCTGCGCTACTAAGGCAGGGTGGTGTCTGCCAAGTCAGGAGAAGCTGAAACATTTATGTAAAAGTTGATAACTGTTTGTCTCTGCATAATGCAATCTTTCCATATCTCCTAATGAACCACAGATGAAGATGAAGATCTTGAACATCTTCCTGCTAGTTACTCATTAAAAATTGTCAAGGGGTATGTTTTCTCTTAACGGGGTCTAGAAAAGTCTGACATATGCTTTTGTCCTAAGTGACTTGCAAAGTGAATTCAACTCCTGCTCAGTCAGTTGTCAGTGCTATAGAACAACAAGAGAGCCTGGTATATCTGTCAAACAGACTCTTGTGAGGATGTCTAATCAGGAATACAGTAATAGAAGAAATAAAAGAAATGGTAAAAAAAGAAATGGTTTATTATTGATCACTCTGCAGGTTAATTATGGTTGGGATCAGTTTAAATGCATAACACACAGGCTACTTATCAGTTAAAATAGTTAATGCATTTGGAGATTAAGGATGTTATTCAGTCTGGCTAGAATTGCACTTGGAACAGATGCAGACTCTCACCTTTTCACAGTTTTATTCAAGATTTGGGGATAATAATGTTTCTGTACACCAAAAAAAAATCAGCTTTCATGACCATATGACCTTGAATTTTGTCCTTTTGTCTCTAAAGGCATAGCCACAGGTACCTGTGCCAAGGTCAACAGGTATGCCCAGTTTGGTAAACCTTGATTTGCTTTTGAGTTAGACCATGCACAAACAGACAGACTTACAGACTACACTGATCTCCCTACATGCAATAATGGAGTCAAGGCATGGGTAAAAATGTAGTTCTGTCTTAGTTTTAAGTACTTCACTTTGACATTATCTAAATACAAATGTATTTGATCAGACATGGAAAGAGACATAGTTTGTGACAGAAGAGGATTTAGGCTCAAAGAATGAAAATACACTCACCTGTACAGTTCACTTGCAACTGATATGCAGCTTCATACAGAAGATACTTGCTGATTTATACATGAAGACCAAAGTAGCTGCTGACTTTAGTGAGTTATACAGTGCTGTACACTGAGGAGGCAGGGACATGGGAGGGCTGAAGCTGTAGCTGTGCGCGTTTTCATGAGGTGAAGCATGCTTATCATGCCAATAGATGGCTGGTTATAAATCAATACAGCACATGCTGCTATTTAATCTCATAAGACCATTAGCAGATAAAATGCCCCCTCAAGGAATAATGTAATTCTTTAAAAGCCCTGTGAGAGTAATGAGAAAGGGGTCTTGAGCTGAGTGGTCCGTAGACGTGTGGCTATATAGTGCTCAATGTATCTACACAGAATTGTGCTTTCATAGCATTTCAGACCCTGTATATGTGTGTTTGTGAAGGACGTTTATGTGCATTATTAGATCAGTACTTATTAATGGGATTGAGGCTGTACCCAGTTCTGCGCAGGTCCACAGGTCACAGTCGGGGTGAGCAGATTTTTGGCAGGTCAGTGCAGTGGCTGCAGCATTGCCAGTGGGGGTCTTTGCTAATTAACTAGGCTAAGGTTATTCTATTTGTCCAAAACATTATATGATTGTTTTGCAGTCGTTACTATGAACTATCTGAACCTTAATTTTTATTTTTGTTACGACCAATGTATAATGGGCTTTATTGTTTCTAGCTGAAAAACTAGGCATTTTATATCATAATTTTGTGTCAGTAATACAATATGTAAGCCATAGCTGGAGCCAATACAAAACAAATTTCCTTACTGGAGAAGTAAATCCTGTAAGGTCTGTAGAGTTAGGTATTGTGTCAGCTAGAATTGTTGACAGTGAAAATGATGGCTCAAAAATGAAAAGCACAAGTAACTTTCTTTCTTGACTTAGATGATCAGTTTTACATTTATCCACTTTCTGATGATGGCTGAGATAATTTATGACAGTGTTATAAAGTTTATATGTTACATTTTCCTCCATAGTACTGGTAAAATTGGTTGACTTCACATCTGCAGGTGTCAGCACTGACTGTATTCATCTGTGTGAAAAATATTTTACACAAATTCCTGCAGATCAAACAGGACAAACTAAACACTTTTAGCGCAGATAGACTGCAGAGATAAACGATAATCAGACTTGAATGCACTCCATGATGCAACTTGTCTGTAAAATACCATAATCACACTGATACGTGACACATTTAATATGTGTATTAGTGGAGCAGAAAAGTTTGGACAAAGTTGTTGTTCAATTGATGATGTGGTGTATACAATTTCTTGAAAAGCAGATCTATGAGATCAGGCCGTGAAGTTGCCAACCCTGAAACGAGGTAATCCTTGCTATTTTCACATTTAAGTGATGGATGTTAAATACTGTGGTGATTCCTGAAGACACATGCATATAGTGAGCGAACATCATGTCCCACATGTCAAGGTCATAAATCTACTACTGCATTTACATATACTTTTACTGTCAAGGTGTCAGACATTTTCATGGAGGCACTTTAAGAAATTGTATGTACATAATTATCTGCAGTTTCCATGTCCTTTCCAGGTACAACCTCAACAATATTCTTATCAGTCGCTCTTTGAGTTATGGCTGGTCAGGGGATGGGGACATTAAATGTGAAAGTAACCAAGTGAGTGCTTTCAGAATCGGGTTTCCAAAGGGAGGAAGGTTCATTTATAGTAATGCACAATTCATATTCATAAGCACTTAATCCTTGAAGAATCAAACAAGCTGATCGGTATTCAAGAAGGAAGAGGCATATGTTATCAGCGGTCCTAAAAAGCCTTTCTAGGTTGCTTGCTTTCATATTTCCATTGCCATGAAAAATGACATTTTACTTTTCCCTTCTATTTAGAAAACATGTTAGAGTTTACATTGCATGAACTTGCACAGATAATTCTTGTGCTTTGAAATTGTCTAATCCAGTGTTTTCATTTTGGTTTCTATTCCAAGGGTAGGTGTTGCGTAACAATAAACCATTTGGAGAAACTCTGGACAGAGAAATACATCAGAGAGATTTTTCGGCTGAGTTTTTGTTATATTGTCAAAAGCTGGAGAAATGATCTGTCAGCTTGTATCAGGAGAATCAAAGAATCTGTAAGGAGGATGATGGAGCCTCAGGAGAGCAAGCTGTCATTTAATTAAGCAGATGCGAAGCATGGGAGCTGTGTGTGCGTGTGTGTGTGTGTGTGTGTCTCGGGTGTTGGTTCATCTGTGTGTGTTTGCTGACTGTATCGACGGGGGACATTCTGTGCTATAGGTCAGTGTTTCCAGAACAAAAGAGCAGATTCCAGCTCAGATTTCCTCCTGGGTCTCATCCTTTGCCTTGCGAACAGATTGAAGAAAACCGAATTACCCTTCTATCCATTTCCCGTGTTGTTTTTGACCTGACAAGAATGGGGACTGGAGGCTGAAATGCCAAACAAATAGATTTTCCTCTTGTAATTCTGTTACCAAACATACCGGGTTAGAACAATAATCTGGAACTGAGCCATGTCACAGTCCATTACCTTTACTCCACTGTGGATTTCCGTTTCTGTGGACTGAGCTCTGTAAACACTGTCTTGGCTCGATTTCCAAAAAAGTTCAAGGAAAAATACATTTCTATTTTTTGTCTTCCCTGGGTTGAACAGTCTCTCGTCTGAGGGTGCATGTGTGACCCATGACTATGCAGGAACACCATGTTTCCACTTGTTGATGTCCTGTCAGCATAACACTGTACGCAAAGAAGAGTAGACATGGCAGGTAGTCAGCCAGCAGGACAGTATCTCTGGAATTTGTGCTATCCTATTTTCTATTGTGATGTTAAGCTCGAAGTGTTGACTGAAAATTGAGGCTGCAGTTGCGGATGGACGTGCCAAAACCAAAACATGAGAATTTGGAAAAAAATGGCATTCAGGTGACAATAATTTCTTTTGTTGGCTGTGAGTTGTCAGTTCCATCCCTGAGTTGTGATCCAGATAGTGTGACCATTTTTGACACAGACAGTAAGGCTGAGCAATATGGCCAAAAATGTTAATAATTAAAACACTTAAGCCTGTAAGATTTGGTGAAAAAGGCATATTGTGATTACTGAAGACAGTGTATTTGAGATGTCAATTTGAGTCTACTTGATTATTAAGGAAAATGCAGATTGCTCATTTGGGAATTTCATGTGAAGGACACAAACCTAAAGTAGTGTAAAAGATATGAAAAAGGAAAAATTAAAAAGAAAAAATACATGACTTATATTGCACGTTTTTCTCTTTCAGCAGGTAGACCTCACTTAGTTCCCCTGTGGGTAGACTGGTTAATTGCAGCCTTTTGCAGTTATATAACTGCATAGGCCAATATTGGAACTCAAATCTCAAATCTTAAATTAATTATGGTTTTAAATTATTTGATTCTATCCTGCTATCTAATGGGATGGGATCCTATTAACTTTTAGATTAAACTTTGAATTGCAGAAAATAAGCTCTGGGGTAGACAAAAGTTGTTACCTGTTTTGTTCAGCAAGGTAGTATTCATAAATTAAATCTGCTTTAATGATTTTTGAACCATAAAGGCTATTGCCAAAGTAAAAAGTAAAAATAAACCCCATGCTTTAAGCATTATGATCACTAAACTTAAACCAGCAATTTGACTGCCTGCACCTCAGCTACAAACATTTGTAACAAGTGAATAGAGTGAATTTCATGAGCTAAACACAGCAAAGTTGTAAAGGTGTATGAGTGAGTAGAGGAGGTGTCACAATATTTAATGTACAATAAGTGCCTTAAATTTGTACTACTACTGCTTGCAACAAATGATCTTAGTAAATGGTCTTGCACTTATAAACTCCTGATCAAAATTTTAAGACCAACTGAAAAATTGCAAGAACGTACATTTTGCACTGTTGGATCTTAAGAACACTAAGTAGTGCTTCAAAATGCAAAAAGAAGAAATGGGAGTGAAACAAGAAAAAAATTTGAGTAAGCAATTTATTGCAAAGAACCATTAAACTGAAATAGGCTGTTCATCAGCTGATCAAAAGTTTAAGACCACAGCCTTTAAAAGGCCAGATATTCGCAAAAATGTGGATTGTCATTTCAGTGTCTGTGAAGATTCTCAGTCATCCAGGTCATAGTATCCAAGGCGTGTGGTTTTTTCTTCCATCGACTGGACTGGA
>JAQQAE010001588.1:0-20638 GCA_029823295.1 Pseudamia nigra
AACCTGTGCAAAATTAACCAAAATGACCAGAAGCATCAAGAAATTTACCAAAATTGGACACAAAAAATGAACTAAATCATTCAGAAAATGAACAAAGCATACACAAAGAGAAAAAAAATGACATGTAAAGTTAAAAAATGAACAAAAATTAATACAACTATCAAAAATTAACAAGAAATTAATATGAGAATTAAGAAAAAGAACAAAAATATCCACAGTGAGCTAATAATCTGGCAATAAATTAAAATCAACATGTTTTAAAAAAATTGACAGAAATGTACAAAAGAATAAAGAAGTCATTAAGAAAAAGAATAGCCGCAAAATGAACAAAAAAAATTTCACGACAATTATCAGTTATTATTATACAGTAAGCTGTACAAAAGGCCCATGTTGTTACACTGAGACTTTAAATTTGAAAGTCAGAGTTGAGTAGTATCTGTGGGCCTTTAATGGAGGCTGGGCAGGACTGAGTGTGTGTCAAAGGGGCCATTTTCACTGCGGGGCCCCTGGTAATGACTTGTCCTGTTAGTGTGGTGACAGGGGTTAAGTATTTGAATTTGTCAATAGTAACATTAGCAGGATAAGGAAAACATCAGAGAGCAAGGCCTGACTGATGGAAGTGTGGTTTACTGAAGTGTTTCCCAGAGTCCAAGAGCAAACCTCCACATAACGCAGGGGTCTCATGTTTTTATAATGCTTAAATGGGAAGATTGTAAAAGGATAAACACTGACCATAGTCATTTGGATTTAATATTTCAAGCACTATTTGAACAAAATACTGGAAGAAATTACAAACATGAGCAAAATATCCACAAAATGAAAAAAGGGACCTAAACGAACAAGGCAATGAACCAAAATGAACAAGGTAATGAAGAAAGATGACAAAAATGAACAAATTGATCATTAAAATGAACAAGAATGCAACAAAAACAACAAAATAATCATGGCAATGCAGATAAGGAAAGACTTAATGTTCCTAATGAACCAATCATCACCAAACCTGTTGAAAATGACCAAAAAAATGAACAAAATAAGAAACAGAACATAAAAAAATGACCAGACACATTAAAAAGCCTGCCAAAAATGAAGAAAATAATGTAAAATGAAGAAATTAGTGAGTAAAATCAACAAATGTGAACAGTAAATAAACCATAAAATTAGGACCATGAACGAAAATGTAAGCAAATATAAAAGAATACTCAAAAAAAGAGGAAAATATGCACAAAATGCACAAAACTAAGAAACACAATGTAAAAAAATAAACAAAATAACCAAGAAACCTATGCAAATGAATGAAAAATTAACCAAAAAATCAATAAAAATAGGAAAATATGCACAAAATGAACAAAGACAAGAAACAAAATGCTAAATATAAAAATAAGCACAAAACCAATCAAAAATTAGCTAAATAAACAACTTAATGAAGAAAATGAGGAAAAAATAAACATTAAATGAAAAAAATTAAAAACCCAAAATAATCAAGAGAAATGAGCAGAAATTAAACAAATTAGTCAAGAAAAAAACATGAACAGAATACACAAAAATAAGAAACAACATGTAAAAAATAAACAAAAATGCAATCAGCCTATCAGAAATGAGCAAAAATGAACAAAAAAAATCAAGAAAAAGACGAAAATGTGCACAAAATTAACCAAAAATAAGAACAAAATGTAAAAAAAATAAACAAAATAACTACAAAATTAACAGAAAAATGTTTAAATTAATTAATTTCAAGAAATTCACAAAAGATTCAAGAAATCTACCAAAAATGAGCAAAAAATGAACAAAATAATGAATGAAAAGAGGAAAAATGAACAACATAATCAACTAAATGAAAGAGAAACAGTGTCCACCACTCATTTTGGTCCTGGCCCTTAGTTCAGTCACTGGCTGTCTGTTGCCCTGTAGTGGGGTATTTAGTCCCAGACAGAGGCCCCCGCTGCCTCGCACATTTGGACTTTGACTGCAGCCGGTCTGCTATTAATGTTTCAGTTTTGGTTGACCTATATTTTGCGCTGCTGTTGGTATTTTGTCAGAGTGTAATGTGGGTCAGAGGGTATTACAGCGCGTCAGTCTGTTTGCTGTCTGTCCAGATGTGCTTCAGGGTACACGACACACGCATGAATAAAGCAACACGTGACGATCTGTCCTCAGAAGTCCTCCCAGGTCGCTGCAAAATTAAAACCTTCAAAACGGAGCTGGGGGGGGGGGGGATACAGCCACGAACAGTCCCAGCGAATAAATGTCAAGTCGTTTTGTTCAAGGTTAAAGGCTGATGAAGCTGAACAAACCAGATGATTCATGTGGTTTGAAATTAATAGGAAGAAGATGCAATAAGACAAAAGGTGGCACGAAAGACACAGAGAGATGTCAAAGACACAAAAAAGATCACAATGGTGGAAAGAGGTGGAAAAGACACAAAATAGACAAAAAGATCAAACACAAAACAAAGAGATCATAATGACGTAAAAGATGCAGAAATTTGATGTGAAAACTGAAAAAGATGAAAAAGATGTAAAATGACTGCAAATGAGCTCTTGCTGACCACACCCATTTCAAGTCTGTGCCACGGATACCATCATGTAGACTCCCTGCCACATTATCCCAGGATCACTCTGGTGAGTTGACTCAGGATAGTGATTGTCAACAACCCTGATTCCAAAAAAAGTTGGTATGCTGTATAAAATGTAAATAAAACAGAATCTCATGAAGTGATATTTTATCCCCAAACAGGATGTGCGTGGTCGCTGGGCCTTCAGGCAGCAGTGCTTTAAAACAGGCATGAAATTATTGAATGGGCTCAGGAACACTTCAGAAATCACTGTCTGTGAACACAGTTTTTCTTGCAATCCACAAATGCCATATTTGAACACAATCCAGAAATGGTCTTCTCTGGGCCAAACCTTATTTAAAATAGTCGGAGACAAAATGGAAAACTGTTCTGTGGTCAGATGAATCAAAATTTGAAATTCTTTTTGGAAACCATGGACATGGGGTCCTGTGGAATAAAGAGGAGAGGCACCACCCAGCTTCATTACAGTACACAGGCTTTAAGCCTCTTTCTCTGACGGTATGGAGTTGCATTATTGTCTATGGCGTGGACACCGTACACATCTGGAAAGGCACCGTCAGTGCTGAAAAATACATTGAGGTTTTAGAGCAACATACTGTATGCTCCCATTCACAAAACTTCTCTTTTAGGGAAGGACTTGAATATTTCAGAAAGACAATACTAAACCACATGCTGTATCACATCCATCACAACCGCATGGCTTCACAGGAGAAGAGTGCAGGTGCTTAACTGGCCTGCCTGCAGTCCACACCTTTCACCAATGTGTATCATGAAACAAAAATCTGGCAACAAAGGTCTAGGACTGTTGAGCAGCTAGAATCCTGCATCAGACACGAACGAGACAACATTCCTCTCCTAAAACTCCAGTGACTGGTCTCCTCACTTCACAGATGTTTAAAGCTTAAATGCTTAGAGAAGATGGATGCTACACAATGACAAACAGTGCCCTGTTCCAATTTTTTTTTGCTGACATCAAATTCAAAATGAGCTAATATTTTTTCATGAAATGGTAAAATATCTGAGTTTCAACATCTGATATGTTGTTTATATTCTACTGGGAATAAATTATGGGTTTATGAGATTTGGAAATCATTGCATTCTGTTTTGATTTACAATTTACACAGCATTCCAACTTTTTTGGAATTGGGGCTGTATTTGTGACATCATAAATACAGAGAAATTCAAATGGCTTGTTTCAGGTGCAGTTATCTGAAAAGGGGCTGTGTGTTTTTTCTCCTTCGAGACAACATGTTGATATTTTAACACTACTTTAGACATGAGTCTTTATTTTTCACAATATGTCTCCTTTGATCCATCAACGCCCCTGACAGATGAAATAATGTGGTCGACCGCAGGCTGGAGAACAAGGTCAAGCACCCCCGAGTCAAAAAGGAAACAGACACTTCAGAATGTGAGGTGCTCATGAAACTTTGAGGATGTAGAGCAGCAGATAAATATTCATGTAGTCCAAACAACAGAGGTCTGAGTCACACAGGAGTGTTAGTGATCTGAAGGATGGAGAAGCAGGAGATACGGACCACAACAGTGAGCAGCACACGTCTGATCGACTCCTACTGGTGATTCTCAAGAGAAATGTCATTTATTTAGTCTGTCTGAACTGAAATTCAGACAATACACTGAGCTCACAGTAACGGCGCACACAAAAATGAAAATGAAAAATGAACTACAAGATGTCTGTGTCATAAATGACACAAACTCAAACATACACACGGCCAAGTATTTTTATGCATCTTATAATTTAAATGTGAAAATACTAAGATATGTAAAGATTGTAAAAAATTCCTGCAAAAAATTAAAAATGTATCAAGAAAATGAGTAAATATTAAGACAATAATTTTCAAAATGAATAAAATGGATAAAAAAATCAAGAAAATGAATGAAATTAAAAAATAATTAAGAGAATTTAAAAAAATAAACAAAAGGGAGAAAAATAAAAAGGTTGAAGAAAATTAACAAATTAATTGGCAAAGCAGAAAAATACTAAGAAAAAGGAGTAAAAAGTGAACAGAACGATCAACAGAATTAAAATAATGAATTTTCAAAAATCAACAAAAATCAACAGAAAATTAAGAATGTAAGCAAAGATCATCAAGAAAATGAACAAAATGAAAAATATATGAATGAAAAAAGTAAAAATAACAAGATATTTAAGAAAATGAGCAAAATAATAAACAAAATGAGTTAAAATGAATAAAAATCAAGAAAATTAACAAATTATTTCAAAAAATGAAAAAAAATTAAGAATGTGAATAAAAAAAACCAATAAATGGACAATGTCATGCACAAAATGAGTAAAAATGAACAAAATAAAGACAATTAACAGATTAAAACATGAACAAAAATTAAAAATGTGACCAAAATAATGTAAGATATTAACGAAAATAAACAAATAAGTGAGAATAAATTAAGTGAGCATAAATAATCAAGAAAATTAACAAAATAGCAAATAAAGGAATAATAAAAAGCAGAAAATTAACAAAATAGCCAGAAAATTAACATAATAATTAATAAAATGAACAAATAATAAAGAAGATGGGCAAAAAAGTTATAGAAAATATTCCAGGAAATAAACAAATTAATAAAGAAATGAAGATAATAATTAAGAATGTGAACAAAAATAATGAAGAAAATAAAGAATAATGAATGTAACACTTGAAAAAAATCAACTAAAAAATGAACAAAATCAACAAATTGAACAAAATAATCAACCAACTCAATCTCTGCATTGGAAAGTGATGTTTCAAGCTGTGTTTTCTCTTTGGTCATACCATTCTAGAGATGTGATATGTGACCTATGACCTACAAGGTACGTTTAAAACTTTATAAAGATTTTACATAGTTTTCACTCTCTAAATCCCAGTAAAGTGTATTTTCTGCTGGGCTTTTAATTTGATCCATTTCTGAAAACTTGTGAATTTTTCTAAAAATGGTAAACCAGCGGTCAGATGCGTTGTTTGAGTGCAGCGATAAGGCAGAATAAACATTGTGTCACCTCTCCTCTGTGCTGAACCTGTTGCATAATGTCAGTGAACATGACTTATGGATGACCCGTGGGCCACCACAGTCCGCAATCTTTCAATTCTAGGATTCAAGCAGTGCCTCGTTTAATGGAGATGTGTAACAGGGAAATATGATGGCATGTTGGTCAAAACATGTAGTTACATATCCTCACGCTAAAATGTATATCTATAAAGCTTAACTGTGTTTAAAGGTATTTAAATGTAAAACATACGAAAATATATAAAGACAAACATTTGACAGATTTTCCTAATTTGGATTTAATTAGACCTAAATCAATTGGACTGAAACAAAAATGAAGGAAATAATGAAGAAATTGAAGGAAATTATCAATGAAATGAACAAAAATGAAGAAAATAATTAAGAAAATGAACAAAAATGAGCAAAAGATCAAGAAAATAAAGAAAAATTGAGGAAATAATCAAAAAATTAACAAAAATAAAGAAAATAATTGAGAAAATGAACCAAAATGAGAAAAATATTTGAATAAAAAGGAAGTAAGTAACAAAGAAAATAAAGAAATTAATCAGAAAAATGAATGAAAATGAAGAAAATCATCAAGAAAGTGAAAAAAATATAAAGAAAATTAAGAAAGTAAGAAAGAAAATTACAAAAATAAACATAATAATAAAAAATGAATAAAAATGAACCAAAAGTGACAAAAATTAAAAATGATGAAGAAAAGAATCAAAAAAATGTTTAAAATGCTAAAGAAAATAAATAAAAATAAAAAAATCAAGAAAATGAACAAAAATAAGAGAAAAAGAAAATGACCTGAAATTAAGGAAATCCACAAAACAAATAAAAATGACTCAAACATAAACAAAATACTAAATAAACTAATCAACAAAAAGGCAACAGGAAAGCCAGTTAGAGTTTCCTTCTTATTTCTCTCTTCAACAGACCAGCATCATATCTTAGTTTTACACAAACGTACATCTTAAACTGCAGTTGAGCTGGTAAAGAGGATTTAAGGACAATGTTTAATCCCACTGACCTCAAATGCACCATCTCTAACAGATGCACTGCACCAAGTTGACCTGTTCCACATTTGTTTTATGCACAAGGCAGCACTCACAGACTCATGAAATATTTATTTGTAACTGCATTCAACAAAAAATATACTATTCAGGAGAGGTCACACTGTGTACTCGGACATATGAAGGTAATTAAAATATGACATGATTATTTTTGATGAATTTTTATAAAATGAAAATGAGTTTGTTAGTTTCAACTGTGTTTGATATGATGTTTGCAGCCTAGTGGTCATTACTATAATGGTTATTATTATAGACTAGAGGTCATTACTATAGACTGGTGGTTATTACTCAAGCTTAGGGGTCATGTCCTCCACAATGTTTTCACTGTTTACATGCAGTAAAATTCTGAATCATAGGGGTTCGTAGAGGTCATGGAAACACGGTCACTCTTTCATGACTTCCAACATCTTTAAAAGTCAGTTTGCTGTGATCCTTTGTCATTATTAGAATCATTCCAGGAAAGGACGAGAAGTTTAGTAGAATTACAAACCTCAGAATCTGATGGCGAACCGAGTTCATCACAGCGTTTGATGGTTTTGGCGACCGCACTTGTGGACACATTTAAAGCTCATGCGACTTTTCAGATTGACTGGTCTTCATTTCTAAAATAATGATGGACTGTCTTTTCTCTTTACTTAACTTGTACTAATTTGTACGGTAATTGTAGCAGCACAAATAAGGCTATTGACTCTGTACCCACCCTTCCTCTGCACAAGACGACTGATGGTTTAAAGTACATTAAAAAGACAAGAAATGGCACAAATGAACACTTTAAAAGACACAAAAAACAATCCAAGTGATTACCTGATGAATCTGATGAAAGAATGTCATCGGTGTGTAAAGCTGCCATGAAAGCAAAATTGGACTAAGTTGCACCATCAAAAAAACATGTTGTGGGTTGTTTAACACTTTTGATTTGTTACATAATTCCATGTGTTCTTTCACAGTCGACGTCTTCAGTATTAGTGTACCCAATTCCAAAAAAGGTGGGACACAAAAATGTAGCTAAAAACAGAATGCAATGATTTTCAAATGTCATAAACCCACATTGTATTCCCAATAAAACATAAACAACATATCAGATGTTGAAACTGAGACATTTTGCCATTTCATGGAAAATATTAGCTCTTTTTGAAATTGATGGCAGGAACACATCTCTAAAAGTTGGAACGGGGCAAAACATTTGGCGCATCATAAAACAAAAAAACAGAAAATAAAGGCTCAGGACTGTGGAGCAGCAAGAATCCTGCATCTGACAAGAATGAGACAACATTCCTCTGCTAAATGTCCAGCAGCTGGTCTCCTCACTTCCAGACGTTTACAGGCACTTGTTAAAAGAAGAGGGGATGCACCACCCTGTTCCAATTTTTCTGAGATGTGTTGTTGCCACCAACTTCAAAATGAGTTAATATTTTCAAGAAAATGCTAAAATGTCTCAGTTTCACAACTGAGATGTTGTTAATGTTCTGTTGGGAATAAAATATGTGTTTTTGAGATTTGCAAATCATTGCATTCTGTTTTTATTTACATTTTACACAGTATTTCAACTTTTTGGAATTGGGGTTGTACAATGTTTAACAAAAAAAAAAACACTGAAAGAAGGTATGTCCAAACCTTTGCCTGATAGTTTACTGTACAATGATGCGTGCATAAATGAGGGTTTACAATCCTGTTTGTGTGAAACTCTGCTGCTGTCTTGGCCTCAACACTCTTGTAAAGGACATTACAATCAGTTTTTACAATCCGTTTTTTCCTAGTTAAATAAAGGTGAAAAAAATCGTGCAAAGAATTGCCCTAAAAGCAATCACTGTGAAAAAATTAGACAACACAGAGAAAAGTTTTGACCCAAAGAGAGTCATGAGGGTTCAAGAAGCATAGAAACAAGAAGCATAAATTACTCAAATACAAATGAACTTTATAGATATATTGACATTTATTTCCACATTCTGCAGATGATAAAGTTACTGTCATAAATCTCCTTCGATGCCCCTCTGTTACACCTGCTGAAACGCTCCATAATGTACCTTTTACCTCTTGTTTTCAGACTAAACTGGACATTTTTTCAGTGAACCTGCAGCGACACGTCAGGCTTTTACCTCGAGTTCATTCAGTGACCGAGTCAGTGTATGGCTGCCAGCTGTTTTACGTGTGTGTGTGTGTGTGTGTGGGTGTGTGTGGGGGTGTGTGTGTGTGGGTGTGTGTGTGTGTGTGTGTGGGTGGGTGTGTGGTGCTGCTCTTGATAACTAAAGACTTAAGACCAAATTTTATTTACTTTATTATTTTGTGTTAATTTAATGTACTCATTTTTGTTCATGTTATTGCCCATTTTTTCATTATTTGAGCAGTGTGTTCCTTATTTTTCACATTTTTGTTCATTTTATTGCTCATATTTGCTCAGTTTGTTGCATATTTTACACATTTTTGTTCTTAGTGCTGCATTTTCTTATGTTTTTCTCACATTGCTCTGTATTCAGTCACTGTCGTTCTTTTTTTTTCTCATTCTGGTCACCTTTGCTCATTTTGTTGCTTGGTTTTGTTCATTTTTGTCCATTATTCATTTGTCTTCCGTTAATTGCTTATCTTGGTCTTTTGCTCATTTTCCTGTATGATTTGTTAATTTTTCTGTTCAGTTTGTTGTTTATTTTGCTCATTTTTGGTTAATTTTATTGCTCATGTTCATTTTTACTCAGTTTGCTGTTTATTTTGCTGCATTTCACTTATTGATGTCCATTTAAAGGCACTTTTTATACTTTTTTGTTCATCTGGTTAATCATTTTGTTCATTGTTGCTCATTTAATTGATTTGGCATGTGTGCTGTCCCTCACAATGTTCACAACACAAGTCAAAAGAAATAAAAATGGAGCAAAACAATTTTCATTTTATTACATCTTTCTATCTTCTACATTTAAAGGGTAAAACACACAAAAAAGGTCAGTTTATAATTATTTTTTGTTCCAATTTTATTCATTTTGTTACTTATTCTGCTCATTTATGTTAATTTTGTGGCTGCATCGCATTCATAAATGCTGGCGTTGTTGCATATTTGCTCCTTTTTATTTATTTATTTTTTGCTCATTAGGGTCATTTCTTGTCAACTTTGTTGATTTTCATGTGGCTGTTATTTTCAGTTTTGTCACTTTGTTGCTTACCATGATCACTAATTATTTTACTAATTTTTGTTAATTTTATTGCTCATCTTGTCTATATTTCTGCTCAGTTTGTTGCTTATTTTGCACAATTTTGTTAGTTTTATTGCTGAATTTGGTTCATTCTTTTCCCATGTTGCTATCATTTTTTGCTCATCCTGGTCATCTTTGCTCATTTCTCTGCTTGTTTTTTTTTTTTTTTTTTTTTTTTGCTAATTTGGGTCATTTTTGTTTAATTTTGGTTTGTTTATTAATCCATGCTTTTTTATTACTTGTCTTGATCATTTTTTCTCATTTTCTTGCATGTTTTGGTCATTTTGTTGCTCATGTTGCTCCTGTTTGTTCATTTTGATGCTTATGTGCTCATTTTGGTTCATTTCCTTGTTTACTTTGTTCACTTTTGTTCCCTTCATAACCCAAACGCACACTCCATCAGACCCTGAAGTCTTTCAGGAGGATCCAGAGATGCCTGAGTACAAACGTCCCCCTCAGTGTTCAAACAACGCCTGCAACTATCAGGAGGTGTCTTAAGTTGTGTGTCTTGATAGCTGGACCCCGATCCTGTCCAAACCACATGAACCAAAACAAAAAACAGTCCAGCCATCAATCAAGCTGCCACGGAGTGGAGGAAACACGTTTAGTTCGCAGGCGCTCGCACCGGTGGATTACTCACGGATGATAATTAATAAGAGACCGCGCTGTGCTTTCGTCCAACACGTTTCCACTGCTCCTCTTTGGCACGAAGTGACCCGTTATTAATCCGACACAATACAACAAATGCAGTGGCATCCTCTTATAGCGGCTCCGGGTGTCGCAGAGCAAACAGCATAATTAGAACAGAGGGACAAAGAGGGGATTCCATGGAGCAGCGGGGGTGAATGGACAAGATTTGGTTATGGAAATGGGAAATCATCAGTGTGCCACAGCTGCTATTTACACACAACGACAGCTCAAACAGCGAAGGAGCGCACATAACGCACGGATCAACAAGCAGGGCGCACGGGTTTTACGCACAGAAAAACACAGTGAAGCTGCTCTACTGTGACACATGAGAGAGATCATCAAAAAGTGACAGTGCATGTTGAATTATTTGCAAAGTATAGAGAAAGTGAACCAAAAATATCAAGCTAAATCCAAACCGAACCCAAGCTTTCCCTCTAAAATACAGAAAATATAAAATAATGCCCCATTTCGTTTTGTTCCAAAGGCATCATTTGTTTCAAATAATAGAACAAGTTATTGTTAAGTGGAAATACAATAAATGTAGCCGTTGTGAAAACTCCCAAGTCGTAAATTTTATAACTCCGTAATGGTCTGTTAAAGCTGATATTTTACAGTTCGGCGCGATTTTACGCACAGACGCTTTGTGATCCTCCTTATTAGTGAAATGTACACGTACTTTGCATATTCATTTAAATTCAAAGTCGTATATCGTGTAAACATTAGGTTGTAACTTTAGATGACACGTACATTTTCGGACTCCAAGAGGTTTTTAATTGTTTCTTCAGTTTTGGTCCATTTTGTCATATTTCGTCTGCTTACTTTGTTATTTTGCGCGATATTTTATTAATTTTCTTGCTTTGTTTTCTTCATTTACCTTTTGTTTACTAGTTTATTTTGATCATCATTACTTAAGTTCCCTTATTGCTTCATTTTGTTATGTTGCTTGTTCTTGTGTATCTTGTAGAGTATTTGGTCCACTTATGGAATATTTTGTTCATTTTATTGCTATTATCGTTGATTTAATGCGTAATTTGTTAGTTTGGGTTGATATTATGAACAATAGCGTTGTAGTAAATCAAATCAAAATGAGTTAGTCCAATCTGTCCAGTGTTTTTACGTGTAGATTTATTTAAAGTAAAAACGTATTCATGATGGACATTGGTCTGATTTTCTCATTTTGCCGCTAATTTATTTTAATTTTGGTTTGTTTTCTTACCTATATTGTTCATTTTGTTGCTTTTTCTGTTCATATTTTGTTCCCTTCACGAAGTTATACAGTAAAGGATAAAACGATACACCATTAATTCTCTACACAGAAAATGATGTGTTCAACGCTTACAATTTCCTTGAGGAGCCAGACGTTCCCCTTTGAGAACGGAGCCACGGTGATTAAATGAAACTTTAGGCACAGACACCCACTTGCAAACCCGAACTCTAGCCTTACCTTCTCGTCTCATGCCGACTTTGAGGCATTTCTTAAGGCGGCAGTACTGACACTGGTTCCGGTGATGCTGGTCGATGGGACAGTCTCGGTTCCCGCGGCAGGTATACGTCAGATTCCGCCTCACTGAGCGCTTAAAGAAGCTTTTGCATCCCTCGCAGGTAAACTGGCCGTAGTGCTTCCCGCTGGACTTATCCCCGCACACCATGCAGTCCACGTTGGGGATCTTATCCCCAGAAAGCGCGTCATTCCCCGGGGTGGAACCGTTGGGCGTCCCCGGTCCCCCGCCGGGCTCTTGGCCGCAAATCTGCAGCTGAGAGCCCGGGTCTGCAGAAATGTTCTCTGGCCACTGGTTTACTACCATTGCCATGCTATCCCCAAACACTTTGGCCTTTTAAATCGCAGTCAAAAACAGAGATAATAAAGATCCGGGGCAGGGGGAAAACCCGAGACGCACTTGGCTTACAACTCGAGCTTCGTCGTCGTCTTAGACGTTTGAGTGTTTCCCAGTAAGCATCTATCAAAGTTCACACAGATATGTCATGGTGATGGATCCAGAGCACACAATAGAAGTCCCGATGCTCCTCTCTGCCCTACAATCCATAAACACGCTGATGTTCAGAGTGGAACCTTTTGGAAAAGTCCGTCAAAACGCGTCAACTTGTGCGTAAATTCAGCGTTCTCAACTGTTTGTTTTGACAATGAGCAACAGAGCCATTAACACCCGCTGACAGTCCATCCGATGCGAAATACTGGACACAAACTAAAGGAATAGATCAGCGTTGGATCACAGACGTTGGATTAATACTGACCAAATCTCCTGACATACAGTCGCTGGGTCGCTGTGTTTAGTCCTAAGCGGTGAAGTGGGAGCAGTCCGGCAGCGTCAACGCTAGTCCCGGTTTGTTTAAGCGTGCGAGTGGAGGCGGATTCCGTCACAAACACCAGTGGGTCTGAGTTGAAATCGCGTTGTGTTGAACGATCGGGAGGTAAAAGCTACAGAGAGACAGAATTTCTGCGCACATCCGTCCTCGGTGCTCGCCTGTCTGTCCAGTCTCTCGGAGATTTGGGGAAAGTGTCAGGAGCTGCTGTCTCGTGCGGCTGCCCTCCCGGCGGCACTCCATATATGGGCATAAAAGCCAAATAAGGACGTGACCCCTCCTTTCACATAGAAAGAGGAGGGATGAAGGGAAGGTGCGGATTGGAGCCAAAAGTCAGATAAAAAGTAAGCGGCTCTCTGATTGGACGGAGGTCTGTTAGGGATGCGTTGATTGACAGGAGTGGTTGTTCCGCTGCTTAAGCGCCACACTGATCAGTTATTTGGTTCAAAACGCCAAAAAGGTGATTAATCCATATAAGAGGGCGTTTTTATTGTTAATTTAGTATTTAAATACAAAAGAAATTGAGTTATGAAACCCTGCACATTTCAATTTTTTTTTAAATTATAATATATAATTTTGCAATAAATCAACAAAATAAATAAAAATGAAGAAGATAAGGAAGAAAAAACACAAAAATAACAAAGAATGGACAAAAGTCACCCGTATAGCACAAATCAACAGTGAATAAAAAATAGCAACAAAATGAGTCAAAATGAACAAAACTACAAAATAATAAACAAAAAATGGGCAAAAATTAAGAAAATGAACTGAAATGAGCAAAACAATAACCAAAGTGAACAAGAATTGATGAATATTGTCCACCAAATAAAGCATGAATGAAGGAAAGAAGGAAGAGAGGGAGGGAAGAATAAAACAGTCTAAATTTAGCTGTGATTTTTAATCTTGCAGTGAAAGGAATGGTAGTTCATTGTTAGATTAATTTTCTTGATTATTTGTTAATTTTGAGGTGATCTTGTTTCTTTTGTTGATTAGTTTGTTACTTTTTGTTGATTTAGTGTTCATTTTGATGTATCAGTACTTCAAAGTGAAAAAATAAGCAACAAAAGTTCATTTTTCCAACATTATGATCTTACATTTGAAACAAAAAATGCATGATAATCTCACAATATTCAGATTTGTTTAACTCCATTATTCACTCAGTTGAAGCCACTGTCTTAAAGGTCCCATCCTGTGAGAATGCACCTCCACTGAGTTTTGAGGTTCATATGAAGTCTATTATGTCAAATAAAAGCTGTTAAAGTATGAACTCATGTGATGCCTTCAATCCTGAAAAAGCCACAAAACAAGATGGAGGGAGACCAACTGGAATTTGTGTAGGTTGTGACATCAAAAGTGAGAACGAATCATAGTCCTCCTAAAATGCATTGGTACAACCTCCATGAACCAACTGACAAGCTAATTTTTGTCTGTAAAAAGTGCATGATTCACCTTGAGAATGATCTGTTTACAAGGAAAAACAAGTCTCAAATAGACAGTATGAGCTTTATAGATCCAAATTGAAGTGATACATCTGGGACATTTAAGGCTGTAAATCTTTTCAACAGCACTTTTATATACAGAGATACATACAAATGGGGAAAGGGTTAAAGAATATTTTGAGGTGAGAATAACAAGAATACTTTCAGAAATCAACATCTCTTTATTTTACACCATTGGTAAAATAAAGAGATGGACATAGAGGTCGAGAGGTGTGTGTGCATGTGTATGTCTTGTGTCAGTGATGTCTGTTCTGACCATGATGGCATTTATGAAAGTGACAATATTTCCCAGTTTTTTTCAGCTTGAGTCCCAAATGATACATACACTTCACAGCTGCTTTATCAGGTACATCTCGCTAGTACGAGTTGGATCCTTGTGACTTCAGAACTGACTTAATTCTTCATGACATAGATTTAACAAGGTGCTGGAATCATTCCTCTGAGATTTTGGTCCATGCTGACGTCATGATAGCATCACACAGTTGCTGCAGATTTGTCGCTGCACATCTAGGATATAAATCTCCCATGACATGGTCAGCAATGATACTCAGGTAATCTGTGATGTTGAAATGAAACTCAGTTGATTCAAACAAAGTGTTCCCTGTGTGATGATCTGCTGTAGCCCATCTGTTTCAAGGTTTGACATGTTGCCGATACAGAGATAAAAGTCTACATAACTGGTTGTAAGAAGTGATTATCATGGTTGTAAGAAGTGATTATATGAGTTACTGCTACCATAATATCATCTCAAACCAGTCTGACAATTTTCCTCTGACCTCTGGAATCAACAAGATCCAGAGAACTGTTGCTCACTGAAGAAACCCTGGAGATGGCTATGTGTGAAAATCCCAGTCAATCAGCAGTTTGTGAAATACTCAGAACAAGCATGTAATGTTCACAGCCACGTAAATCACTTCACTTCCTCATTATGATGAATTTCAAACTTTTTGAATTTCAAAACGTTGTCTTGACAGTGTCTACATGTCTGAATTTCTGCCATGTGATTTGATTACTAGATAGTGGCATTTATATGTAATTAAAAAGAGATACCTAATAAAGTGGCCAGAGAGTACATGCTGTCTGCTTATGACCTAGTTTTGGAAAAAAACAAACAAGCAAAAATCAGTAGTATAAGAAAAATGAATAAAATCAGTCAACAAAATAAATTAATTAATTAAAACGGATTATTCTAAAATAATAAACAAAATTTTCATAAAAAGGCCAAAATTACAAAAGGCATGCAAATTAAGTAAATAAAAAAGTTGACCAAAATAATAAAAAAATGAACAAAAATTGATAATGTAACCAATAAAATGAACAAAAGTGAACAAAATAATCAAGGAAATAAAAAATAATAAATAAATGGAATCATAATGAACAAAAAAATCAAGAAATTGAGCCAAAGTTGAACAACAAAAATAACTGTACAAACCCTGTCAGCAAAATTAATAAAAATGAGCAAAATAATTCAGAAGAACAAAATAACTGAGCAAATAAACAAAAATGTGCAAAATAAGCAGATTAAAAGAACTAAATAATTACAAAAATGAGTCAAAGTGAAGACCAAGAAGGTAATAGAAATATTAGTGAGCAAAATAATGATAAAAATGAACAAAAGATGAACAAAAAACAAAACAAAAACAGAAAAATGACAAAAATAATCCAGAAAAAGGAACAAAATAATGAAGAAAATAAACAAAAATTCTCAAAATAAGCAGATAAAAAAATCAATAAAATAAATAAACGCAAATAAAATAAACAAGATAATAAAATAATTAAATAAGAACCAAAAAAGCACCAATTCTGCAACATTGACCCTTTCCTTCCCCCTTAGCAATCAACAAAACGAGGCAAAAATGGACAGTATGTTGAAAACACATTGAGGACCTCGTCCATGTTGGGTGAAGGTCTTTTTTTAAAGCCGTGGGGACAAACGAACACAAAACCAACAACAACAACAGCAGCAGAAGGTGCCAGACTCAGCAAACACACACAGTTGTAGATTTGTTTTGGTTCACTGAGTCTCCACAGCCACAAAAGGCCAGTGTTGGTCATTAACAGGGACAGTTTGTGTCCAATGAACGTTTTCACACCCTCGCAGCAGAGGACCGCGAGGACGTTCCCAGTGAGGTGAAGGTCCCACGTGCACCCCACGGCACCGCCCCACGCGCACTGAGGAGGCACGAGGGGGACGAATCACACATCACCGCGGCCCCCGAAATGGGCATTTTTTATTTTTTATTTCCAAAAGCAGACAGTGAATTTTTTTCTGTAGTCCTTGAAGAGACTTGATCAGTGTCTTGATCTTCTCGGTATTGTACAGGTCACAGTATAACAAAAATCATAAAGAGAAAGGTTGGAATTGAAGCAGATATATGTGCGGCTGGAGACGCAAAGGGTTAACGCTACTGACGTCAAAATGCGTCGCTTTAACATTTAAAATAAAGTTTGCCTGTTTTACACGAATAAAAAATGTTCCCATTACAAATTGATCGCGAAAGGGCAAACATGGTGCATAAAAATCCACAGAGTGCATGAACTGATGCATGATACAGACGCTTAATGGTCCAAGTCTTGTTTATATGTACTGTACTAAATTAATGGAATGCGCCGTCTGCAAAAAACAGCAAAAGTGCGGCCTTTAAATTCTCAAACATGACACTGACACTCGGTCCTGCAAACTTTACAGAGAATCTTTTGATCAGATCTAATCACTGTGCTGCTCCAAATTTGTTGCTGGAGGTTCATTCTAACACCATCATCCCAAAACAGAAAAGACTGAACTCCAGCAGAAGGTGAGGAGTTACATTCATATTTCAATTGAATTTTCAGTTTTTGTATACAATAATACGCACATTTTCCTTATAAAATGATACAGAACAGGTACAAATCGCTGCGTAAAAGCTCTCAGCGTTTATAAGAGAGATGTCAGACTCAAACTTAATATGTTCAGCTCAACTCAGCACTCGTTTATTATTATTTTGCACGCGCAATGAGTAAATTTAATGCGTTTTATTGCACTTATATGTGCAGATAAATGCGTTGTGTCTGTCCTGCTTAATAAAATGCTGTCAGAGTGATGTAACGTTACTCAAAGGGGGTCTTCAGTGTCGAAATCCCTCCTGATCCAAATGCGTTGTTGTAACTTGACTTTAGTTCTAAAAATTGCGAAAACTGAAAATTTTGCGAAATTTTGGCAGAAACTCTAAGCCCAAATTGTGTTCCGTTCATATTTCAACGTGCTTGTCAGTGTTCATGACACACATAAAGACAGGTCCCTCACAAACAGATACAGAACACGCACAAATCGGTGCGTAAAAAGCCTTAAATTGAATGTATGACTCTCAAAATGTCTACTGTAAAGGATGTCACATAATGCGTTCACTTGAATTATGTCTTTTCTGTTTTTGCCATGCGCATGCGTAAATGGAATCTGTTTCATTGCATTTACGCATAACCTCATTTCTTTCTACTTCATCAACTTCACGCTAATAGCAGCAAAAATGTGTTTATTTAGTGCGTTTTGTTTGGCTTAGATTTATTCATACACGCCCTTCTCAATAAGATTTTAGAAATTTTGGAAAATAAAGTTAACCGCTTCCTCTTCGAATAAGTTGTTGTAGGTCTATCCTAACACCAAAAAACATCACACAAACAAGAAGATTTCAGCTTGAACAAAAATCGACTAAAACAAGACACAGGATGTTAAAGTCTTTGATGGGAATATGTGTCATTTCTACTATTAATAGCAAAAATCGCTGCGTAAAAAGCCTGAAATGAAGTCTGGTATACGCTCACAGAGGCAAAGGAGTGGGATGTCAGACCCTATCGAATGTGTTCAACTGAAATATATTCCATGTATTATGTTTTAGGCGTCTTGCGTAAATTATTACATTTTCCCTTGACCCAATTTCCTATTACGTCGTCAACTTTACGCAAGAATAATAATACCAATAGTATCTACAATAAAAACGAGTGTAGAACAGTAAACAACAACAAAATTCGATTAAACATATTTCCATCATAGACAAATAGAAGAAAAACTATCATTCTCAACCTTTCCAAAAGGACAAAACCTCATCAGTCCTGAACGCAGCGCTGTAGCCGGAGGCCATAAAGTTGGCCCCTGCACCGGGTTTAATTGCTGTCACATGTAACCTTACCTGTCTCTCAATTAGCCCTGTGACTCGCTATTAGCAGATTCCTCTGAGCTACAGGCGACTCACCAAGGGCACCTCAGGCTGCTCTGGCCTCCAATAATTAGAGTGTAATTCTAGACAGCCAGGGGCTTATAATGAATTTGACCAGGATTTCACCGAAAAGGCTTCATTAAAGGAGGATCAGGCCTGAGGTTGAGGAGTGAACGTGATGTCGGAGCATTAAGGACTCAGTACACACACTGACATGCATGTGGACACTGAACTCTTTGTAAACTCCTAACAGTGAAGCAGCTCCATACATTAGTCTCCTGGTTGATTTCAGTATATTTACTTTATCTTGTATATCAACTCATACTGTATTTATATAAAGTCTGTGATGTAAATTAAAACCTGTGAAAATATTAACTTGTTTACTGTCCTAATAAATACAAATAGCTAGATGAACCATGGGAGTGGAAACCATTTTGAATGTTTGTTATTTGTGACATCACAAGTCAGAATTGACAGTTTTCATAATTAAGTGCATTAAGCCCCTTCCCAGAGCCAGTATAAGCCTAAATTTTAAAATAGAACATTTTAAACATTACAAGATAAAGATGCAAATCCATCTCCACTGGGATTGATCCTCATATAAAGTCAATAGTTTAACACAGGAGAATTCTAAATTTCTACAGATTCCAGCTCTACGACAATTAATAAATATTCCAAAAAAATGGAAAAAAGAAAGTCACCAGAATAAATTGACGTTGTCAGTGTCTAGAAAAAGCTTTAAATTCATCCATCCACTTTTAATTCTTGCAAGGGTGGGGGGGATGCTAGAGCCTATCACAGCTGACTTGAAGACAGAGTGATTTAAATTCATATTAATAATAATATCTGAATGTTAATTGTACCCCATGGTCATCTTGTTTTTAAACAGAGAACCACAATTGGAAACTTTAAATGAATGATAAGTGAGTAAACTATAATGACACGGAAAAGACAGTCACTTTTGTTTCCTCATCCCCAAATATTTATCCAAATGGACTGAAAAGTCAAATCACTTGGAGGAGGAGGGGGTAGATCAATTTCTGTGTATTGTAACAGTATCTCTAGAGTTTTTAAATCTTTAGATTCATACTTTTACTTTTGTTTCTTCATTGTTGACGTTGTCCACTTCTTGACTACGTCTTATCTTTGTGCAGTGTTTTTGTATTTAGCCAGGTATTTAATCTCTCAGCATAAAGAGTTCTTTCAGTGCCTAAACTTAATCACAACTATTGTCAGAAACATGCATTTATACATTATTTCTTCTGTTGAGAGTTAATTTGTGCCATTTCTTGCCTTTAGTAGCCCTATTAGTGTCACTGCACTTACTGTACAAATCAATATAATAGCAGCAAAAAGTTAAGTAAAGGGAAAAGACAGTCTATCATTACTTCACAAAATGAAGGTTAGTCAATGCAAAAAATCAAAAGCACTATGAATAAGACCCCCAGTGGAGTCGCCAAAACCATCAAATACTATCATGTAACTGTCTCTCATGAAGACCGTGCCTGGTTTCTGAGGCTGGAAATTCTGATAAACTTCTTGTTTGCAGCTGATGTAGCTCTTTGTCTCCTTTTAATGGGACAGTCTTCATGAGGAACTGTCAAAAACTTAAATGTATATGGTTTTCAATCTTAAGTCTATTCTAAATAAATTGTAATTACATGTCAACAAAATGGTAAAAAGTCTTAGATGTGAATACTGAGATTATTTCTGTGCATTTAGTTTGCAGAAAAGCAAGATTTTAATTTGAAGACTGAGATTCAAAGACCTTTCAAATATGTGTTGAGCTTTTATCTGTCTTTCAGGGTCAAGCTTTTCCCAAAACCTCCAAAGCAGCACACGTCAAGTTGACTGAGGTCAAACAGCACTGGTAAGGGTCCAACATTAAAGGGCACATGGGTGTCGAAGGCCACAGAGCAGCACAAAAAAGTTCCATGGAGTTTAAATGAGCATCTGACAGCGAATTACAGCTCACCTTCCAAAACCTCAATCATCTAATCCTGCAAAAACCCTGGTACTTAAAGCAAATGCACAGGATAGTTTGCAACTTTTTATTTGATGCTTGGTGATTGATGACCTGACCAACTGGTGCATCTGATACACAGGG
>JAQQAE010001589.1:0-20427 GCA_029823295.1 Pseudamia nigra
GTACGTCACGTTCTCTACTCGACTCAGCTCGCTTGGAACCCCGGCCGAGCAGGTACTAAAAAAGTACCTGGTACCAGATGCCAGGTACTAGTGGAAACGCTCCCAAAGTGAGCTGAGTCAAGCTGAGCCGAGTAGGTACAGTACTAATGGAAAAGCGGCAAAAGATACGATCTGTCACCCATTGGCCACTCCGTTGTGAGAACTCTACCCAGCCAAACTGCAGTCATTTTCCTGGGTCACTCCCACCCCTCCTTCTGTCACCATCCACAGAGTGAACCTGTTAACAGCCCTTCCTCTGCACCCCCGCGTTGATCAGGGACAGAGACCCTAACGACTCAGCTGAAACTAACACCTTTTAGGATTAAAGGGTGGAGTCCTGAGCCACAGAGGATAAATACTGGTTGCCTGCAGAGGCCATTTAGAACTGAAGAAGCTTCCTGGATGGGTAGCAAAACATCTTCAAACAAAATTTCCAGTCCAGTCGACAGAATGAAAACCACACGCCTAAGAAACCAAAGACCCCTCAGAGAGCACAGACCTCCACTAAACCAGCTCAGTTCCCCCCACTGGAAGCATCACATCAGACTTTGTGGTGTGGCAGAACCTGCAATGAAGTTCTACTGCTTTTGTAATAAACAGATTTGATCTTTTTTAGATTAAGAGTTAAATTGAGCATTTTGTGTGTACGAATGTTATTAATGATGTTCTACAGCTGAGCATCGGTGGTGATTTAACAGCAGTGTCACAGTCTGCGACTCTGCTGAGTCATGACACTTACTGCGCTCTGCTCTGACTGAAGATGAGATCTGCTCACAGAATGTGTAAATGCAGAAATAACAGGATGCATCTCAGTGAACCATTTAGTTGTTAAGCAGCAGGTCAGTATGCTATCTTCTGAAACAAAGCAACAATGTTTCTTGTCACAGCCTCCAGCTCGTAGCTCTACCCCTTCCCCTTTTTCCCGTGTGTGTCTATTTACAGGAGTGGAGACCAGTGCACAGGAGCTGGACCCAGCTGATCACTAACACTCAGCCTCTCCACCGGATCTCCACCGGATCTCTGCCAGAGCGTCGTCTCAACATCGCAGTTCCGGTGCCTGAACATACTCCTACCCGTTCCTTTCCATCCTTCCTAGTTCCTGGTTTTCCCTTCCTGTCTCTCATCCTATCACATCCCTCGTGTTTTCCCCTGCCCGGCTACAACTCGGCCCACTCGCAAGCATCATCCGGCCCCGTCTGGATGCTCCTGCTTTCACGTCTCTGCATGGCCACCTGCCTCCTACTCTCACCTCGTCCGTGGGTATCAATAAAACTCCCTTAACTCTACTCTCGCGTTTGCCTCTTTGTGCTCAGCATCTGGGTGCTTTTCCTGGCAATCGTAACAGTTTCGACTGCACTTTGGCATAAAAGGAGTCAGACCGAGAGACTTTTTGTTGCTCCCTTTGATCTGAAATTAGAGAAGGTTGTCTTTACAGCCGATTTTTGACAATGACAAAGCTAAGAACACGACGACTGAGGCTCACAATTGCATCCTGTAAATAAAAAGGACTATGAACACCTGAAATGTGTCCTGTCATCGCTGAATCAACCCTACTCATTTACTCTGTCGACTCAGCGTTCTAAAAGTCTTGGGCGGCCGTGTAAGATACAAACAGAAAGAGAACGTGACGATTTGCTAAACAGTCAAATCCCATGTTTAAATCAAACGTGAATAAAAACATGACATGCTGCAATGAAGAAATGTCATTGCCTGTTGAAAATTGTACAACCATTTTGAATTTGGTGCTTATGACAGTTTCCAAAGAGCAGGATCAGTGAAAAGTTGCAAAATTCATAATAAACAGACCTGCTGGCATTACTCAAAGTGAATTAGGCTAACAGGCAGAAGGTTAGTAGCGTAACTAGGTGTAAAAAAGTATCACGCAGAGGCTGAGAGTTTTTCAAATAATAATGTTGCTCAGGTGAAAAATTTCAAACAGGAGGATTTCATATCCTGCAGTTCATCTCTGTACACAAAGGTCAAAGCTGAAAACAAACAAGGCCGAGGCTGTGGATCAAGTGTTTTTTAGTGCAACGGTTTAAATTAGAAAAAGAAAGTTTAAGTAAGTGTAAGTACAAACTTGTCAGTTGCCATCAATTGCACCAATTCTGGGTGCAATGGATCGAACGCCACACTCCGCTTCAGGAGGCAGCCCCGCCTGATCCCGAGTCATATGGCTTGGTAGCTCTGCTAATAATACACTGTCGGCCATAAAGTTGGAATAAAATATTGTTTACCTGTTCTTATGAAATGATTAGGACAATGTGACTTATTCTGGATAGATAAAGTCTACATCTTTATGGATCAAGAAGAAACATGGAGTCACACTAGCTTGTATTTAACACCAACCTCCACTGGACGTCTGTTAATTACAAAAACAAGTAATGAAGCTACCTGGCGAAACTCAACATAAGCAAAATCTGTTCATCTCTGGAAGAGGGCTAGCTGCGTGATATCTTGTGTTTTCATTCTGAAATAATTGCAGAATATTTCGACTTGTGATGGGTGCAAAGCCAATCTACAGGTATCCAAGAGTAAAATCAAAAAAGATGCACTGCTTTGATCAGTGGAAGACCTGAATGCAGCAGTGTATTGATGCAGAAACGAGGAGATTAAAGGAAAAAGACACTGAAAAATGTTCAGTCTAGTTCTTTATAGCCATACCTCTTCTGGGTTGTCAGGATTTCTGTTTACATTTTACACAGCTGCTCAACTTTTTTAATTACAGGGTTTTACATCTAATAATAATGAAATGAAAAGAATAGAATCCCTGCGACAGTGGTGTCCTTTGTGCTACCGCCAGGTCGCATCGACCATTCTGATCAATGGTGCTGCGGGAGCTGCCTGGTGGCCGTATCGCCGTGGTAACTGAGTCGGCACCGCTGGACAGTAGAAGGGAAAGACTGACTCATCACGCTCAATAAAACAAAGAGCAAACAACAAGTGCGTCAGGGAGGAGGGATGTGCCGCAGCTAAAATGTCAAAAGCATCATTTCCCTCCCTGCGAGGAGACGGGAGGCGAGGAGGCTGGATCACAACAGAGCTCTCCAGGCAGGATGTTATGACAGAGAAGGCGGTCCAGCTGGATGACCTCACGAGCAGTTTCCATACCTGCAACTAACTTTACGTCACACTGACGACACAACCAAAGAAGCTTTCTTCATCTTAAGTTCCAATATTCCGCGCATGAGGTCAAACACTTTGATAACTTCTCCTGATTTGCGTCGATCATCAGTCCTTCCTTTCCTTCCTTTTTTAACATGATGCTTCTACAGCCCCAATTCCAGTGAAATTGGAACATTGTGTAAAATGTAGATACAAACAGAATACAACGGTTTTGCAAATGTGACAAACCTAGATTTTATTGCAAGTAAAACACAAACAACGTATCTAATGTTGAAACTGAGACATTTTAACATTTCATGGATAATATTAGCTCATTTTGAAATTGATTGCGCCAACACATCTCAAAAATTCAGAACAGGGGCATCCACACACTAGAGAGGTAACTATCGCAAATCAAAAACAACAGGAGGAGCGTTTCTGGATCGTGTTTACATATCTCTTCTTCTTTACATGATACAGCGTTTACTTGTATTTGTGGATTTGTTCACAGACAGTGATTTGTGGAAATGTTCCTGAGTCCATGCACTGATTTCCAGTAAAGAATCATGTCTGTTTTTAATGCAGCGCCGCCTGAAGATCACGAACATCCAGCTTTGACCTTCAACATTCCTCCTGATTCTATGAATCTATTGATGACATCATACACGGTAGATGGTGGATCTTCAAAGTTTTCACGGTTTTACGTCAAGGAACATTTTTCTGAAATTGTTCCACTATTTGGTGAACCTCTGCGCATCTTTACATCTCAGAGGCTTTTATAGCCAGTCATGTTACTGACCTGTTACCCGTTAACATAATTTGATGTCAAATGCTCCTCCAGATGTTTTTGATTTGTGTCAATTACTTTTCAGGCCTTTTGCTGCTGCAAATTCATAATGGGTTCATATTTTGTATGAATTGGTAAAACGTCACAGTTTCAACATTTGACATGTTGTTCATGTTTAATTGGGAAAAAAATAATGTAGCTGCGTAAGCGTAAAAAGTATTCTTACGTTTATCACACAGGAACTATTCAAGTACAGCAAATGTACTCGAGTACTTGATCATAATCTGGTGTGTACAGCTGTGTAACACACTCCGAGTTCAACATCGAGTTTCAATATCACAGAAATGTCTTCAAGATCATCTGGGTTGTGAAGGAGGAGCAGGGGTCAGTGGGCGGCAGTAATTTCCCCCCGTTTAACCTCTATTATGACACGTTTCAGATCCAATGACAATAAGACAGTTTCAAAGAAAACTGAAAGTGAAGACGGGAAATGTTTATGTGTAATTCTTTAAACACATCATACTGTGAAACCAAAAACTTTCGTATAGTGTGTCCGAAATTTAGAACCAGTCATTACATACAGCACTATGTACTTTTTACTGGAAATTAATTCATAACACTGGAATTTTTATTTGTTTTACTCTTGAACTATAAAAGATAATAAGATGCATAAGACTGAAGAGTAACCTGTATAGGATGGCACTGGCAACATTACATTACAAAACAATAAATACTCCATAAAATGAACAAAGGTTCACAAACGAGCAAGACAATTACGTAACAATAAATAAAAATAAAATTGAAATAATTAGTAATAACTCAACAAAATTATCATGAAAATTCCAAAATGAAATAATCCAGATAATTATGAAATTTAAAAATATTAATAAAATCATTGAACACAAAATTAATAACAATTAAATAAAGCAATCCGCTAAGTAAATATAATGATAAAAAATAACAAATCTAAACAAAGCAATAAGCAAAATCAATAAAAATGGACAACAAATGCACAAAATAACAAAAATGAGTAAAGTAATGGACAAATATGGATATAATGATCAAAGAAAATGAACAAAAACAAGTAAACGGATGTAGAAAATGAAGAAAAGTGAACAGGACGACAGTACAGGAAAAGAAGAGTAAAATAAAAAACAAAAATGAACAAAGAAACAAATGAATCAAGAAAATGAACCAGGACAATAAGAAAATTTTTAAAAGTGAATGAACAAATGAACAACAATATGAAGAAAGAATAATAATGAACAAAATTTTTAAAAAGTGGAAATGAAAACAACAAATGAACAAACATTAATAGGATAAGGAACTAAATGGATGAATATAAACAAGGAATTTACATTAAAATCAAAATGTGATAGATAGATAGATAGATAGATAGATAGATAGATAGATAGATAGATAGATAGATAGATAGATAGATAGATAGATAGATCCATGAAAAAAATGTATCTGCTTAGTATTTTCATATAGAATCACATGTACTGTATCTATGGGGAAAAAGCTTCTTGGAGCCAGACGATGGGTTCCCCCGGTGGCCACGTGGTGGAATTACAAAGTAAAGTCACTTCTGCATTGGCCTCAGTGAACAAACCTGGCCGTTGCCCCTTAGTTTCAACACAACATTCATTTACAAAGCGTTTTCAGAGAGCCGTGGTTGTGTGATGTGTGGTGTGATCATGTCAAATTGGATGCATGTGTAGCCTTACCAGTCCCAACAAAAAGTCAGAACGCTTCTCCACCTGCACATCCATGATGCTACTGTTCCATGGCGGTTGCCATGGCGACACATGTCCGTGAAAGTTCACTCACTGACAATGAGGATCATTTTTCTGAAATTGTTCCACAATTTTTAGACACAGTTTGTGACAGATTGATGAACCTTTGTCCATCTTTACATCTGAGAGGCTTCGTCACCAACCTGTTAACAGTTAACTTAATCAGTTGTCAAAAATCTGTGTATGATTTATGCATTCCATTTTTCATTTAAACCAATAAATAGAAAAAAATGAATAAATGAGTCGTTTTTGTTTTTGTTTTTTTTCTTTTTCCATGTCTAAAACCAAAAAACAAACAATGGATAATAACTCATTTTCTGGCTTACGATTCAGTGGTTAAATTTAAAGTGCAGCGCAAGAAAGATAACGACTCATTTTTTTTCTATTTTTATTAGTCTGATTCTGACTCTGAAAGTGACCCAGCTGTCTTTGTTTACATGTGTTGTGTTTACGACAGAAACTTCACAGCACGACCAGGTTTCACACGTGATCGCGATTAAAAAAGAAAAAATGGAAAACAACAAGCCGTTGAGCCTTTTTTCTATTTTTTCGTTTTAAAATGGGAAATGGAATGAATGAATGAACAGCCTTTTGATGCCCCTGTTTAAACATTTTTTGAAATGTGTTGCTGCCATCAGGCTCAAAATGAGCTAATATTGGCCATGAAACGGTAACATATGTCAGTTTTATCATGTGATGTGTTGTTTATGTTCTATTTGAAAAAAAATATGGGTTGATGAGATTTGTAAATCATTGCATGCTGTGTTTTGTTTTTTTTTTAACGTTTTATTTATGTCCCAACATTATTGGAGTTGGGGTTGTACATGAAATGAACAAAACATCCACAAATTGAAGAAAAAAATATTTAAAAGACAGCCAAAAATAATTTAAAAATGCATACAATACTCATGACAACGAACAAAAGGAAACCAAATAATATGCAAAATAAATGAAAAAATCTTAAAATTTAAAGTAAAAATATCATATATGAGCAGAAATGACAGAAAAGTTAATGAAACACTCAAGGCAAATAACAAAATGTTCCACGAAATTAACAAAAATAAACCAAAGACGGAATAATTATGATATGACAACTCACAACACTAGACAGATACAATCATAAGTTTTGAATTTTGCTTCACTTGGTTAAACTTGGATTTAATGAACTGAGATCAGTTTTAATTGTACTGCAGAGCCTCATTTTAATCACTAATTAATTAATTAACTTAGCACTAATCCTATTAAATATATCTTTCTTGAACAGGTATCTAGAGTCCAGCGAAGGTGGGTAGTACTCAAGTACATTTACTCCTTTGCATGTACTTGAGGTTTATTTTTTTCAAATAAATGTACTTCAGAGAGTACAGATAGTTGTTTTGCAGAATACTTTTACTCAGTTACATTTAGTGATGGAGGTAATGGTTACATTTGGCCACCGCTCAGTGAGTAGGAGGCATTTTTACTTTGGTTGAATCCATATTGAGTCAGATTACGACCTGACACGGTGTCAGCGCTGAACCGTGGGAATCAACAAAGCAGCAAAATGCGTAAAAATGAGGACATTCAAACAGCAAAAAGAACAAAAGTGACTGAATGAATAAACAAAAATAAGCAAAACAAAAACAAAATGAACAAAAAGGCCACATGACATGAACAGAATAATCACGTAAATGAAAATAGACACTATAACTGACCAAAAGAGGCAACACAATGAGGAAAAAATGAACAAAAAGAATCAATTATATTAACAAAGATGAGCAAAATGATTAAAAAATGAACAAAACAAGCAACAAAAGGAGTGATATGATCAAAATAAGCAACTGTTTGGCAGTAAACAGTGTTTAACAAGGTGCATTTTTACATTTTCTGATCCTTGATGACAGTTAATGTACAATTAAATAACTATATGTTAGTTTGTCCTACATTTCACGTTATGAAGTTAGTTTTTTAATGTGGTACTCGCTCACTCTTACCCAAGTACTTATGTTGGTGAATACTTCTACTTCTACTTGAGTCATTGTAATTCTGAAGTCACAGTACTTCTACTTGATTCCAGAGTCACAGTACTTCTACTTGAGTACTGCAGTGCAGACGTTTGTAGAACATGGTTGCATAGCAGCATCGGGTACATCCATGCTTTTGAGTTTTGTGTGAACTAGCCCTTTCACGAACCTCCACGGGATTAAAGTCCACAAGTTTTGGGGTGTGTTATCCATTCTTCCCCTAAAAACTGAAATATTTTTAGAAGCTGCAGAATTCACAAAACCCAAACCGCTGCGTTCACACCCCCCGTCGGCTTCCACGCCTCGAGTGCCTTCCATGAGTCGTCGTGCTGTGGGTGAGCGTGGGAGGTGGGAGTGTGCGTGGGTGTTGTGGGTGGTTGTACAGGGACTGGATGCTTCAGTCTGTTTGAGGTTTTGTGCCTCTGCAGCTGCTGAATTTCTCACAGTAGCGATTTCAAGGGCGCCAAAATGAATTACACATTGGAGTCCACGTTTGGCAGAATCTCTCTGCCTAATCCGCGCAATCCCGTCTTCCTCAGCTAATTCCATATCTGCAACAATTCAAAAAGTGCGACACACACTCCGGTGCGTGCACAGACGCACTCCTGCCTTCCCTTATCCGGCCCTCGCACCCTCTCTTCCTCTTTCACCAATTTTTTTTTTTTTTTCGCGAGGCCCGATCTGCGGTTTGCATGAGCCATAATTAGGAAGCTTGGGGATTAAAGGCAGCGTGGCGCGTGGTGGGAGGTGTTACTCAACTGACAAGTTCTGCTCAGATAATAAAGCAATGAATAACAATTGGTCGTTGACATGGGGATAGTGTTATACGAGCTTCTAAAGGTAGAAACAGGAGGCTGGAGAAGGTGTGTGTGATGTGTGTGTGTGTGTGTGGTGTCTCCGTAGGATGATAATACAGTATGGGGTTATTCCATGCCATTCCAGTGCCCACACACTTGGGTTTGTTCGTATCCAGTAAAGGAAAAACACTTCCTGGCCAAAAGGAAAAAAAAGCCACACTCTAATATTTCATTGGCCCGTCTTTAGTTTTGATTATGACACACATGTTCTATGACATTCTGCAATGTCACAACGTTTATTTCCGGCCAGAGTTGGTCAGGCAGTGCATAAAATTTTAGGACTTTTCGAGATGTGGCGACTTAAGTAAGAAGCTACATGGCCTCGGGAAGTGAAATTTTGTATCATGATAAACTTTGTCCTGCTGTCTGACATAATACTAAAAGATATGTCACCTATCAAAGCTCTTCAAAAATATAAACAAAATAAACATTCGGGTTACACATTCAACCATGTTTAGGCCTTCTGAAATCATATTTTTAGTCTGAGTTGTACGAAACACTAAATATTAAACACACCTACACAGTGGTTTTTTGCGAAACATTCTCCTCAAAAACCAAACAGTTGTTTTGGGTCAGATGGGAAGCAAAAGAACAAAATAATCAAGACAAAGAGTCAAAACTATCAACAAAATGAAAAAATAAACCAAACCATTGGAAAAAAATGTGTGACTTAGCAGACAAAATTAACATAAAACCAGCAGATAGTAAACCAAAAATATCAAGGATGAACAAAAATGACTGAAACATGAATTAAATATTCAAGATAAAAGTGAACAAAATAATAGACGAGATAAAGAAAATGAGCACAATATCCAAACGATGAACAGAAATGATCAAATGTGTGCAAAATAATGGAGTGAAATAAAGAACAAAATGACTATAATTATGAAGAAAATGAACAAACATTAACACGAATTTAACAAAAATGAACAAAACAATGAAAAAAATGAATCAAAATGGGCCAATATGAGTAAAGCAATGAAAAAAATGAATTAAAAATAATCAAAAAGAAACAAAATTATGCTGAAAATGAACATAAATGACCACGAGTGAACATGGAAATGAACAAAAATGAACATTGTAATGAGCAAAAATGAATGAACAAATTGTCAAAATGTCCATTCTGTGTCCTGATCGTGTGTTTGGGATGGAGTGTTTGATACCAGTGTGTGTTCATGTGTGTGTGTGTGTGTGTGTGTGTGTGTGAAGCAGCAGCCTGTGTGCACTTGTTCCATCCTTCACCCTGTTCTTTTCCCACAAGGCCTCAGTGTGAGTGCGGCGCTGGCGTCTTATCAGGGGACGCCTCGTCAGGGACACACGTGCCATCGTTCTGACACTGACCGCGGGTCATTGAAATGCAAACACGCCGTACGCTAAACCAAATGGGCTTGAAGAGCAGCAAATATTTGGCCAAGACCTTTTTTCACTGATGGAGCCGGCGTGTTTACGGTGGATGGAACAAGGTTAGAGCAGATGGTCGTTCAGGGCCCACGCCGCATTCGTCTGGAGCGGCCGCCGTCAAATGAAGACGCTGGCATGACTGCTGGGAAGTGGACAGGGTGGACACGGGGGTGGCGGGGTAGTGTGGACACGGGGAGGGGCATCTGAGGGGCCTCCCGGCACTTCAGACGCACCGCATTGGTTTGTGCTGAGTTTGGAGGCAAGAAAAAAAATGGACAGAATAATCAAGGAAATGAACAAAAATGAGAAAAATAAGAAAGGAAATGAACGAAAGTGAAGATAATAGTCGAGGAAATGAACAAGAATTAGCAAAATGAGAAACAAAATCGTCAAAGACGAACTAAAAAAAAATCAAGAAAATGAACAAAAAGCAACAAAATGAACAAAAATGAGAAAAATAAGAAAGGAAATGAACAAAAGTGAAGACGATAGTCGAGGAAATGAACAAGAATTAGCAAAATAAGAAACAAAATCATCAAAAATGAACTAAAAAAATCAAGAAAATGAACAAAAATGAACAAAACAGTGAAGAAAAAGAACCAAAAATAGCACAGTAATCAAGAAAATGAACAAAACGCAACAAAATGAACAAAAATGAGCAAAATAATCATGAAAATTAGCAAAAATCAGTCAAATGAGTAACAAAATTATTAAGAAAATGAACAAAAATGAACAAAACAAAAACAAAAAATTGTCAGAATAATCAAGAAAATGAACAAAAATGAACAAAACAACAAAGAAAAAGAACCAAAAATAGCACAATAATTCAGAAAATGAAAAAAACATACAAAGCACAACAAAAAGAACAAAAATGAGCAAAATACTCATGAAAATGAGCAAAAATCAGTCAAATGAGTCACATAATTATCAAGAAAATGAACAAAAATGAGAAAAATACGAAACAAAATCATCAAAAATGAACTAAAAAAAATCAAGAAAATTAACAAAAATGAACCAAACAACAAAGAAAAAGACCCAAAAACAGCACAAGAATCAAGAAAATGAATAAAACACACAAAATGCAACAAAATGAATAAAAATGAGCAAAATAATCATGAAAATGAGCAAAAATCAGTCAAATGAGTAACAAAATTATCAAGAAAGTTAACAAAAATGAACAAAACAAAAACAAAAAATTGTCAGAATAGTCAAGAAAATTAACAAAAATGAGAAAAATAAGAAAGGAAATGAACGAAAGTGAAGACAATATTTGAGAAAATTAACAAGAATTAGCAAAATAAGATACAAAATAGTCAAAAATGAACTAAAAAAAATCAAGAAAATTAACAAAAATGAACAAAACAATGAAGAAAAAGAGCCAAAAATTAGCACAATAATTAAGAAAATGAACAAAGCGTACAAAGCGCAACAAAATGAACAAAAATCAGTCAAATGAGTAACAAAATTATCAAGAAAATTAACAAAAATTGCCAAAATAATCAAGAAAATGAAGAAAAAAATAGCAAAATAAGTAATAAAATGAACAAGAATTGACAAAACAATCAGACATGAACGAAAAATAGCAAAGAAATGAGCAAATTTAACAAAAATGCAGAAAATACACAAAATAATCATGAAGATGAAACATTTCTTTTTCAAATCCAGAATATGAATAAAATTAGTAAAATGATTAACAAAATAATCAAGAAAATGAACAAAACTCAACAAAATAGTACACAAAAGTTCAAAAAAATTCTTAAAATGAACCAAAACGGTTTAAGCAAAAATAATGACAAAAATGTACTAAAATGTTCAAATATGCGCAAAATTGTCAAGAAAATAGGCAAAATAATGCACAGAATTAACAAAAAAAATCTACACATATTCAACCAAAAATATCAAATATGATCCAGGATGACTAAGAATGAGCAAAAATAGTTATAATAAAACTAAAAATAAAAAATAATAATTATTATCAGTCCATAAACACAGTGACTGATTACAAAATGTGATAAGACAGATTTGCTTGTCGTCCTGTGTGGACATGTGATGGTGTGATGATTTAAAACATCTTCTTTGTTTTAAATATCCTTAAGATTCTCACAGGTCCTTCAGTTCCTTTACAGCTATAATAAAGTACGTCAGCGCCACCACCTCGGAGACGCCCGTGCATTTTCCCACGTTGGACGTTGTTTGGATTTAATTTTCAGAACTGGAAACCGAATGAAATCTGTGGAGGCTGAACCCAGAAAAGCCGGAGAATGTGACATTTTTAGGAGGTGCCTGACAGCTGCAGGGGCTAATTGTGGAGTAATTAAGTTGTAACCTTAAACCCACTAATCCCAGCAAGCAGACAAGTGAAGTGATCAAGTCTTCTCCTCTGTTCCCGGTGCAAAATGTGGACTGAAGAGCAAGAAATGACAAATTAAGAAAACAAATAAATCATGCAAATCTGTCTGCGAAAAGAAAAGAGCAAAATTTCATATGAAAAAACACTGAAACCTTAAATGTAATTAAAATAATATAAAAAGACCGAACCTGAGAAATCTAAATGTTTTCCAAAAATTACATCCTCATTTTTAATTTGATGGCAGCAACATGTTTCCAAATAGTTGGGTCAGGATCCTGTTCACTGCTCTGCTGCTTTGGCTCCTCTTATCAACACTAACTAAATATTTGGGAACTGAGGAGAGAAATGGCGGTAATTATAGGCTTGCTCTGGAAGGTTCTGTTGGGTTTGCTCTCCGGGTTCGGCATTGAATTGTGAAGCGTCTAGAGATAATCTTGGATTTTGATTGGAACGAAGCAAATACACCAGAGTTGAAGTGAATTAATTGTGAAAGTGGAACGTTTTCCTGTACTCGCTAGACGTTGGATTTCAGTTCCTCGGGTCTCTTTTGTCGTATTTTACTTCATGACATGGCAAACATTTCCAGTAGGTGTCTGGACTGCATCAGGACAGTTTAGCACCCAGACTCTTTTACTACAGAGCCATCATGTTGCAGTTTTCAGGCAGCCAGACTATCAGGCAGGTTTCACGCCTGATAGTCCGGTTGGGGCGAAATTCTGTTTTCATTGTTGGGGGGTGGGGGATGGGGGGGCAATAAACAGTAAAATTTCAGAGGGTAATTTTTGGGGGCCATTAAAAAATGCAGACTGTCAGCAGCAGCGAAAACGCTGCACAATTGCTGACTCATTGCAAATCAAGACTCAATTTAATGCATGTTTCGTTTTAGCTTGTTTGTAACGAACAGCTTGTCAATCTTGTTAGCTTAACCAGTGTGCTGTGTTTATGTAAAACCTAGCGGCCGACTTTTTGAATTTTCACTTGTCATGTTGTGTATGTGGTGGCTGAACTAGTGGAGTGAAAAATAACGTATTAGCTGCCCACTCGTTAAGGTTTTAATGTCTGTTACTTACTCACTAGTTTTCCTCCTGAGCACATTCACTCCCTGTCACATAATAAGGCTCTAAAAAAATTAAGAATAATACTTTTTGGTGCAATAATATTATGGGGGAATTGAACGTAGGTTCAAATGACAATGGTAGAGAAACTGAGCTGCCTTGGAGGAGGTTTGCACTCTGTATGATTTCATAGTCAGTTAAATACAGTGGTACCTCGCTGTACGAACGCTTCCCTTTACGAAATACTCGCTGTACGAAAAAAATTTGGCCACAAATGCATCCCGGCATCCGCATAAAACATCACGTTACGAAAGAGACAGACCTGGAAGTGACTGTGATGTTCCCGCTAGCTAGCTAATATCAGCAGCTACCAACCTAGCGACTTGCTAACGACAACACAGTAGCCTCAGACATCGGTAAACAAAAGCCTACAAAACGCGTGCAGCCCACGAGATGCGTCAGCTGTGTCATAAGTCAAAGTAGGAAGACATTCCAAATCATTTTTATAACTAATTTCATGCTTCCTTTTCATATAATTAACATAGCTTCCTTTTCATATAATAATAATGAATAAATGTGTAACATATACTTTATATGGCGGTTTTCATGGGTCCCGGAACGCATTCATATTATATTTACATATATTCCTATGGGGAAAACCGTACGACTGTCATGCCAGAACGGATTAATTTCGTACAGCGAGGTACCGCTGTAGCGTATGTGGCATCACATTCTGCTTCTATTCAGCGGCCCAGCTTTTTTGGAAACAGATTTGCAGAGGACAATATTGGACGTAAAGTTTGATGTGATACAAAACCTCCTCCCCCTCAGACGTACACTTCAGCCCGTGTGACTTATCGGCGGCGTGGCCTCGACCGTCGCACCTGCGAGGCAGATCGTAACGTTCCCAGCTGCCGCCATCCGTTCAATAAAAGAATGACGCGTGGGGCAAACTGTTTCGGCCTGGACATTTTAAGCTACCTGTCTGTCTGCGGCGTCTCTGGGGGGGGGGCAGGGGAGGGGCCTCTCAAAGTTTACCCAGCCCATTACTGCACACGGTGTGCAGTATAAGAGGATTATATCATCAATCCCCTGATGTCACCATAAAGCCACACAAGTCTGAGCTCATCGTGAACCCCCCCCCCCCATCCTGCTGCCGCCGCGTCTGCCGCGTACTGTAAGTCAGCACAGGCGTAGAGAACGGGGGGGATGGGAGGACTCGGACCCCTCATTCGTACTAACATGTAACAGACGCAGTTACGTGGAAGTAAAGCAAAAGGCAGGAATATGTACTGGAAAAGAAGCCAAAAGGAAAAAAAATGACACGCGAGATGCAAAGAGAGCTCATTTGAATTGTTTTCATTCAATATAACCAAATAAAGACCAAAATAAAGAGTAAAGAATGAATCCTGTTCATTTTTACTCGTTTTGTGCACGGATTTAATCCATTTTAAGCTTTTTTTTCCCCATTTGGTTCATTTCACAGATTATTTTGTTCACTGTTTTATATAGTTAGTAAATTATTTTGTTCATTTTGCTCCATTATTGGATTATTTTAGTAATTTTTTTTTCATTTGTGGTCATTGTATTGATTATTTTTGGTTGATTTATTAGATTGTTTTGTTCATTTTGGTTCCTTGTTAGATTGTTTTATTCAACTTTTATTCATTTTGTGTCTTTTTCATTTTTTTCCTTCATTTTTGTTCATATTATTGATGGTTTTCTTCACTGTTTTATAATTTTTGTACATGTAGCAGATCAAATTGTTCATTTTTGTTCATTGTTGAATTATTTTTATTCACATTTTGTTCATTTCTTTGGTCTTTTGTTCATTTTTCTTCATTTCATTGACTATTTCGTTTATTGCTTTATTTTTTTTTGTTGATTGAGTAGATAATTTTGCTCATTTTGGTTCATTGTTGAATTATATTTATTCACTTTTTATTCATTTTGTTCATTTCTTTGGTCTTTTTGTTCATTTTTTCTTCATTTTATTGCCTATTGTTATATTTTTTTGTTGACTGAGTAGATTATTTCATTCACTTTTTATTCATTTTGTTCATTTCTTTGGTTGTTTGGTCCATTTTTCTTCTGTTCATTTTGTGCATTATTCTGTTCATTCTGGTTCATCTGGTTCATTTTCATTCATGGTGGAGTATTTATTCATTTTTGCTTGTGTTCTAGATATTTGTTCAGTTGTTGTGCACATTTCTCCACTGCACATTTTTTTGTACATTTTCTCTTTTTCTCAATTCATCAAAAATGTTTTCCTTTTTGTTCAATCCCTTTGCAATTTTGTCCATTTTTGGTCATTTTGTGAACTGGTTTTGTTCATTTTTTTCATTTTGTTGCTCATTTTTTCATTGTTATTTAATATTGATTCTTTTATTTTTGCCCTGATCCGTTATGTTTCTTAATTTTATTTCTAATTTCCTTCATTTCATTCCTTCCATTTACGCTCATTGTTGCACATTTATGTAATTTTTGCTCATATTTCTGTTTATTAAAAAATTTTCTCCCCTCATAGGCTTAAGAAGAAAAGGGACTGATGCAATAATATTTCTCCAGAACACAGAGATGCCTAATTACAAATGCTACGTTTTTTACTCTTTATTTTAGGAGTACTTATACTGCGTACTGTCAGTGTGTACTCCTCACACCACTGCTGTTTATTCTTGGTGCTGCTGTTGCTTTGTTTGCACATTTTTTGGATCATTTTCTTCATTTTTTTTCTGTTCATTTGATGCATTAACAGTTGATTTAGTGATTGATTAATTCAATCCACATCAAATCCAGATCATTGTTTGTGTTGCTGCCAAATAGCTTTGTTGTTTTCACTAACAATGACAATGAAGTCTTGTTCGTTTTCTCCATGACGATGTTCCTTTTCGGTCGTGTCGTGGGTTCGCTTGTTCATTTTTCATCACTTTCTGGATTATTTTCTTCATTTTTGCTCATTTCTGTTCATGCTGTCGACTGGTTTGCACAAATGGTTGCATTAACAGCTGGTTTAGTGACTGTTTTATGCCATTGACACTAAATCCATGTTCATTTGTTCTCTATATTGGGTACTTTTCTCATCATTGTTCACATTGCTGCTTAGGTGAGAAATATTCAGATTTTATTGACAAGGACAAGACACTCTCAAGTCCTTTTTGTTACTTTCAAAATCACGCATTAACCATTGATGAGAACCTAAAAAATCAAGGTGTTCATGCTGAGAATTTCCAGGAGGACCCAGAGATGCCGGACTGAAAAAGTTCAACCAGACCCATCCCACTGCGAATCATCATTTTGTCCTGATATCCCCAAAAACAGCTCAGGTGCACGTGTAGATCTCAAAGCCATCGTGGATCATGGGTCTCTTCAAGGGGCAACGACCAGGGCTGTTCATTGAGGCCAATGTGGAAGTAACTTTACGTTGCAATTCCACCGTTTGGCCACTGGGGGAACTGCTCATCCGGCTCCAAGAAGCTTTTTTCCCATAGATACATGTGATTCTATCTGAAAATACTAAGTGAGTACATTGTTTTCATGTGTCATCATGGCCTCAAATGTTTTATTTGGATCCTCTGATAAGTAACGTGATGATCCATCTTTAACTTTTTGCTCCGTTATTAAGATATTACAGCAAATAATCCAACAAATCACTGCCGTGCTGGGGTTTGATTGACATGTCGCTATAGTAACAGCTGAATTTGGACCAATTCAGAGCTTTGTATCTTCTATTTATTCAATATGTTCATAGTTATACATGACATACAGTCCTGTTTTTGGCTCCAGGAAGTGACGACCTGCTTGGCCCTTCAGAAACTAACGGGTGACGTCACGGTCACTTTGTCCGGTTGTATAAACAGCCGATGGTCTCCTGGGCGACGGCGATGTCAGCGCTTTGGCTGAGGTGACGTGAAGGCTGTCCGCTGTGCTTTGGGCTCCAGCGTCTGACTCTTACCTGGGATTACGTCCTCCATTAGTTAATCACTCTCACACTAAAGCTCCTGAGCCCAGCGGCTTGAACAATAGAAAAAAAAATAAAAAATCTCAAACAATCAATCAGCGTTTTACAGTGTTACTCAGAGAGATCACCGCGCCGCTCCTCATATTATTCATATGGCCATAAATTGTTGTGACATCTGCTGAGTTTTATCTCACGCTCGGAGAAGGATGTCTGGCGTCCACATGGCAGACGTTTTAAGCAAATTACCAAATACATTCCCCCCTCTGACGTGATCATTTTATTGTCATTAAAAGCTGCTTTGATGTGTGAGGCTGTAACGCGGTAACACTGAGCAGGCAGTAAATGGGGGGGGGGGGCAGCTTGCGCAGGTTTGCATCAGACTTTCTGTTCTTTTTAGATAACGGAGCTGTATCATTCACCCACGCTTGACCTATTGCTCAATGTCTGAGTTCAGTGCAGCCGCAGGTCACACTAACCAGATCCGGTAAATACGCTGATGAACAGAACAAGGGACAGGTTCAATATTTTAGAAAAAAAGCCATGTAAACAGTGTGAGGTCATTCTATTTGGCAATGATTGATGGGACCTGGGGGATCTCATGATCTACTAAACACTTTATTTATTCACATGTATTCAGCTGACTGTCCTCCAACCAGGAACGACTGCATGTGTGTGTTGTTCATGCACTGGATTACAGGCAATAGTTACATATTACAAATAAACCTTTCATGTATTATTACAATCTGAGGATATGACATTGACAGGCTCATGTCAGACCTGGGTAGTACTCAAGTAAATTTACTCCTTTACATGTTGTCAAGTAGTTTTTTTTTGTCATAAAATGTACTTTTTTTTCAGAATGCTTTTTTACTCAGTTATATTTGTGATTAAATAAATGTACTTCTACGTCTACTTGCATGTTGCTCCAACTAAATGAAAAAAAAGGATGAAACTGAAAAAAAGATTAAATGAAGAAAAACAACCTGAGCAAAATAACGAAGAAAATGATTGAAATGAATGAACTAAGCATTAAAATGGGAAAAATTTCAATGAAGTAATCGACAAAACGGAACAAAGCGACAAAATGAGCCAAAAGGACAAAAGTAATCAAGTGAATTTACAAAATTGAAGAATGTAATTGAGAAAGTCGACAAAAGGTGAAGAAAATAAGCAGAAAGCATCGAAGGGATGAGCAAAAATAAACATAAAAGTAAATAAGCAACAAAATGAGTAAAAAGGAGCGAATTAAGGAACGACATGAACAGAAAAAAGAAGAAAATCGAGATTTAAAAAAATGAACAAAAATCACAAGAAAATATTTGGGTCAATAAACAATTCCTGTTTGAGGACTGTTTATTAGGTCGGAATGAAGCTACAGTAGACTTTGTATAAGACACATTTACTCTTACTCAAGTACTTATTTGCATGAGTACTTCTACTTATGTCATTAGAAAGATACAATAACAATACTTTTCGGTTTAATCCGCACAGCTCTGCTTGTGTTACTTTCAAACAATTTTTAAAATAACATCACAGAATAAAGTAGTGGTTGAAAATAGTTACATTATGTCAGTTTAATGGCCTACAATCTTAATTATGCTTTAGTTACTTTTTGATAATATATAAAAACAAAAATTATGAATCAACTGTGCAATTTATATTTTTGTTTTATATTAGTTTACAAGGCTATGTAGGGCTTGATGTTGCAAATACTGTGGTTTTAATGTGTTTAATTTGTGTGAATGGCTCAAATAGAGAAGCAGCAAATAGAGGAAAAAATACTTGACAGTTTTGCTTTTTAAATTTTTGTCTTTTTGCATCATATTTATTTGATTATTTTTCTTCTTTTCTTGTGTGCAATTTGGTTCATTGTCTTGATTGGATTGTTCATTTTGCTTGTTATTTTGTTGTTTTTTTCATTAAACCGGTGCTGAAAAGAAATGTAACATTTCGACAATAACGCAGCAAAAAAAAAAACTGATGGTCAGCTCTGCCTATTTTGTCCCCTTGTGGTTGGATTTATGTTTCGTTTCGGTGAAAATGCTTGTTGTAGTTTTTTTTTACATTCTGATGAGCTACACATCTTAATTAATTAATTTATTTATATGTGTGCATTTGTTTGTTTGTTTGTTCATAACATGGCTTGAAAAGTTATGAACAGATCCTGGATGAAATTTCCAGTAGATTCTGGGTGTGAATTGGAATGTCATCTGGATCCACAAGATTTTGAAAGGATTCTTCAGAATTGTGAAATAGGACCAAATTCAACATTCATCCTTCTAACGTCACAAACAACACCCAGAAAATTTAGCCAAAAACATAGGATAACGTTATCATAGATTCTATCAAACCACAATATTTGATGCAGATATGGGCAATCTGCAGCTGTCTGTCTCCAAGGTTACATGCTATTGTAAATAATTTTTAGAACTAATTTCATGCATTCCTTTTCAGATAATTAACATAACTTCCTTTTCAAATAATAATAATGAATAAAATTATTTTCCGGATACCTAGCATGCACGTACGGGTGTGTACACGTGGGAGTTTTCTTGGGTCTTGGAACAGATTAATTGGTTTTACATGTATTCTTATGGAAAAACTGGTCCCGGCTCCCGGTTTTTTTTGTTTCACGAGCTTGATCCTGAAACGGATTAATCTCGTAACCTGGGGTTCCACTGTACTATGGCGCATCGGAACGCACAGTGTACGCTGGATTTGCATGCGGTCGCAGACACAGTGTACTGTACCTTAATGTTCAGGTTTCTAAAAATCACACGGCGTACGCCAGCTGTTTTTGGCTCCAAAATATCACCCAGGAAGTGACACCGGGCCTGGACCCGAAGCAGCCGTTCAGAAACCGTCACTTTGTCCATTCATACACACAGTTTCACAAACTCACTCCTCGTTCACAAAACTCACAGTCGTCGCAGTCGTCAAAAACAGAAGAAATTTATACGACAACAATAAAAACTGTCACAAAGAACAAATTAGCAGAGAATTTCCTGACAGAAAGCAGCAAACTTTAACAACCCCCCGAGCAGTCCTTCATTCCTCCTGCTGTGCTTTTTTTTCC
>JAQQAE010001590.1:0-24884 GCA_029823295.1 Pseudamia nigra
CTAACATCCATATACAAAAGAAATCACACTATTGTCATCTAGTGGTACAACTAGTATATCTCCATAAAATAATAAACGGAGATATAATAATTTAAAGATAAAGTATGCTTTGCGGCTCCAGGCAAATTATGTTTGGTGGGAGAGGCGCTAAATGGCTCTTTTGCTCGCAAAGGTTGCCGACCCCTGGCCTAGGCCCAGATAATATTTTTCAGATGATACAAACTTCTCCTCGGGACCAAACTGAAAAAAGTACACAGTGGAATTGCCACATTAACCCACACTCTTCACAACAGGTGTCCGACAGTCACTTTATTAGCTTTTACATTTTCTTACAATTTGCCATTTCGTTTTTAAACATCTAGTTACATAATTTTTCACTTTTGACATCTCTTTACCTTTCTGTGCATTCACATACATCAATGATAAACTGAATGAGGACTAAGTCAGAGAACCAGTTCATATACTATATTCTGATTACCAAATGAAAACAGCTCAGCTACCCTAAGAAAAATAGGCTTAAGCTTTTTAATGAGACAAAAAGGGTTGGTTGGCCGTTTGACCACAATACAACAATCTGACTAAACTTTGGAAGCTTCAAACTGACATATACACACGTTTGAATGAAAACTCAGATGCAGTGACTGGCTTTTATACACAAACATTTTATTTGGTTAAATAAATCAATGACATAAGAACAAAGGTGGTGTGAAATGACAGGGTTTGTAAAGAGAGCAGCCAGGACTTCGACCTATTAATACACACAAAATATTCCAGATATTTAAAACATTTTGACAATTGCTCATTCTTTTGTCAAGGTCTATCTGATCTGAGCCATTATCAAGAAAAAGAGATATATAAAAAGGACATACAGACTACATATTTTTTCCCCCAAAGATGACACTTTCATTTCACTGGTGGCATCGGGCACCAGGACTGGGAAACACCAACATATGTAAATAAAGTGAAGTAAGAAAATGTTGGGGATTGAGGAGAAAAACTGAACACATACATTTGTATTTACAAGAAATACTCCAGCTCATAGCGGACGTAAATATTCTTCTCGTCGTTGTAGACCTGTGGATAGTGGGCGATGAGGGCATCTTGTGAGCCGATGTAAATGGAGTTATAAATTTTCCAGTAGACGTCTCGCACTTTCCTGGCTGGATGGAACAAACCCTGGAGAAAAAGGCAACACAGAAATATTTACCATCATCATCTTTCTCTGTGGATAACAAGATCAGGATGCATGCAAAATCAAGTCATACTGAGATTTGTTCTTCGGACTTGTCCACAATGATATGGACATTTTGTAACAAATGACTGCATGCATGAACAAGTATGAGTATGTATTTCCCTTCGTCAATAACAGAAAGCATTTCGTTCACTTTGGTGGTGATGTCCCCTTTTGTTGCAACCAACAGTTTTCATTGTTTATTTTCACCTCTGCCAGCTGGGAGGGATTATGTTTGGCTAATGTTTGACAGTTATTTAGCAAGATTATTCAAAAGCTAATGAATGGATTTTGATGACATTTTGAAGAAAGCTGTGAATTTTGGTGGTGATCTGAATCACCATCTAAGTGCATCTTGTTTTTTTTGCACTGGCCTAAAGGCATTGTAGCATAGGACTGTTTCTAGCTACATCCACAAGGGGATGCACTGCAGTTTAAATGAACCACCACAGAGCAGCGGTTTAATTCCGTCAGTCAGAATTTCTGTTGGTTCAAAGTGTTTTTTTCCTTCACAGGTTTTCTCCGCTTTTCTGGCTTGGCCATGGTGTAGGCCACTACTTGAATAGGCCTAACATCAATATTCTATCTTCAGTTTTTATTTTACTGCCAAGAAAATGTTTTTTTCCCCCATATCTGACATGATGTTGCAGATACTATCACAAAGAAGTTTCACATTTGTAAGAGTTTCCATAGATCTATATTTGCTCTTTGGTACAGAAAACACCTATCTACAACTATATCTGTACTTCTGTACAGATCCTCAGTAAAACAAAGTTGTGAGGACAGAAGATTTTTAAACAGAGGGAGAGAATATCAGTTTCAAGATAAATCCCTATTACTGTGGATCAGACATTTGGAGCTGCTTGTGGGATGTTTCAGTGTTCCTACCTGTAAGCAGTACTGAAGCATGCGGCACGGCCCAATTGCAACCCTTAGTCCTTCCAAGGCACCCATAACTGCCTGGATGACATGAGGTGATGTCTCAAATACATTGGGCCACACGTAATTAAGCAAGTGATTAAGGGAGTCCTCACAGCCGAAACCGTAGACACCCAGAGACATGTGCTGGACAACGGCACTCGCTGTCTGTCTGTGGACCAAATCCCTGTAAGACAACAAAGATACAGGGTCAAAGTTCAGTAGATGGTAACATCAATGCACAAAAAAAAAAAAAAAAACATCAGACTATGTAATTTACATTTTCATTCTTTATCATCATGAAGTCCAAGCATATGGGGGGGGGGCTTTGATATCAAGCAGCTGAAGCATGTCATGAGTCAATTGTGTAAAACAGCCAATACAAATCAATTCTCCATTCCCAAACACTGGATGGGAGAACAACAATGGGTTGCAAGAGAATTTATTTGTTTCACACAACAAATTGCCATTTCAAAAATGTTTCAGTAAGAATTAAATTTTAAAAATACAACTGAACTTTTATAACTTGATAATTGTGCCTAAAATATTCCATTTTGTGTTACAGATATGAGAAAAAGAGTTGATTATGTATGTTATAATTTGGTACTAAGATGTTTACATCTTTTCATTAACATTCATAGAAGTTGCTTATCAAATTAAATCTCTTTAAAACGGCTCATTTATAGTACATATTCAGGATGACAACGCGAGCCTTGGTATGTCTATTAAAATGGACAGGAGTGTACATTTCTGCAGAAATTTGAACGTTCATGTTTACAGATTTATGAATTAGGTTGCCACAGTTTGTCAAACACTGCTCTAACTCACCTGTCCATGAGTGCATCTTCCAGCAGAGGCGTGACAGCATAGATGTAGTCTTTGCCCATCTCTCCGATGTATTCGAACAAGAAGGACAGAGATTTAAGTACACCATTCTGCACGTTGAGCTCAGGAACGCGATATTCGTTCATAAGGGCAGGCAGAACTGTGAATGGTGAGCAGGTCTCAGCAACAATTGCAATGGCCACAGTCGTACAGACCCTGTTCTGACGCTCCTGGACTTTTAGGTTGTTGAGCAAAGTAGCCAAGACATCATGGGGACTGAGGACAAAAAAAAAAAAAAAAAAACCAGGTTAGACTCAAGGTTTAAATGACCACAAATACTAAAAGCCTTTGTCAGAAAATGATGAAAGGCTGCCTCACCCGATGGCCTTGGCGATGTAACCAAAAGTGTTGACAGTGGCTCTGCGGATGGCCTTTTTGTGAGCTTTGAGCAGCTCCAGCAGTTCAAAACAAATCCTCATCCACTCCCTGGCTGACACATACTCAGCACCCCTAAAACACACAGGAAACATGAGGATCAGATGAACAGTCCTGCAGTGCACACTGCTTTGAGATCAAATTAATACATATATTCAGTGCTAAACGTTTTTTTAATGTTGGATGAAAATAAGTGTTTAGCAATGGAAGAGCACTGGGTTTTATCTTAGACCAAGTTCTATTATTCCAGCATGTTCTGTGTTTATGCATTTGGTGTTCTGGGTTTCGATCAAAATATAATTTATAAAATTCTGCATCAGTCTGGTATTCATCTTTTTCTTGGAAGTACAGTAGTCCCTCGTTTATCGCGGGGGTTACATTCTAAAAATAACCCGCGATAGGCAAAATCCGCGAAATAGTTTCAGTAGTACATTTGGTTGAGAAAAAAAAAAAAAAAACCCATGATGGCCTCCAGAAACAAATTTTATTTCAACAATCAACCTACGAAGCTGGACACAAGAAACCGCCGCAGCGCCGCCCTCCAATGAAGGCCCCCGTTGACACTGTGGACCTCCGTCGGAGCGAAAACCCGCAAACATATAGCACTTGAGTCACAGCGCAAGCCATCGAACACTGGTGCATGTCCGGCAAAACTGAACGCACTCTGCACTGCACAGCACGAGACAACACGGAGGAGATGAGTGACAGCGGCCTTAGTCAATCAGGACGCAGAACACAATGTGCGGGTTCTCCTTTAGCCAATCAGGACACAGAACACAATGCACGTTCACACGCTGTATAAAAAAATACATGGAAATTGCATCAAAAAAAATCTGCGAAACAGTGAGGCCGCGGAAGGTGAACAGCAATATAGCGAGGGACCACTGTATAAGAATCTGATTCAATCAAAAGAAAAATTCACTTGCAGGCCCTACTGATCTTCAATGTCAAGGTCAAGATCAAGATCAGGTCATGCGGTATACTGGAGGTTGTCTCCCGGCACCTACTAGATACATATAAAATTTCAGAGCTCTAGCTCTAGAGCCCAAAAGGTGGTTGGGTCACCAAATGACCCTGTGACCTAATTAAATATGCAAATTAGGGGGCGCCTCAGTAGGTAAGAGTGCCTCGTAGTGTGAACCCATATGGCAGAGGCCTGGGACCAAAACAAGCCTGCGGCCCTTTGCTGCATGTTACTCCCCATGCTCTTCTCCTCAATTTCTGTCTCTCTGTGACTATCACTGTCAATAAAGGTTAAAAAAATGCCCCACCCAAAAAAAAAAGCAAATTTGGTCAGTGTTACCACGGTACCCCTTCCCCCCAGGAGATGTACCCAAAAGTAAAGATTGGTGACTCTGGGCCTAGGGGTTGTGGAAATGTAAGTAGAAATGTCAGTACGGACAGACAGTGACTGTTTCTGTATCGCCCTTCAGGTCACAGCAGGGGATAATAAAATGGTCCAATCACATATAGTATAAGCTAAACCAAAAATGTAAGATCTTCAAGAACAACTAGACTGCAGCTCTCTAATGGATAGAATTTGAACCAAAGACGAAGGTCCCGATTTGGAAAGCAATGACAGAATCTGTGACACTAAGTGAGGTAAAGTGAGGTGTCTTTTTGATTTACAGTCCTGTCTATGAGGGTGGGAAAAAAGTACACTTAATCAAAATTACTTATTTTGACTAGAATCCAGAATTGTTCTGCAAGGAGGGAAGGTTTTCTTTTTTTTTTTACAAAAGATATTTGCCAAGAGCTGTCAAATAACCCTGCAATGAAACAAAGTGTTTGACCGCTGTAATTTTGGTGTCTAAAATCATGACTGGTGAACAATTTGTCAGTGTAAATCTGTTTGATTCTACTGACCTGTCGGCAATCCTTCCCACCAGGTCGATACAGTTTTCTTGTACCTTCTCATGTCTGTTCTTCAGGATGGGAGTCAAACGTGGAAGCAGGTCTTTGATCGGTGGGGTCATCTTGTGCATACCTGTGGGTAAAAAAATGAATTAGTTGACAAAAAAATGTCCCCATCTGACACCCTGAGACCTCAGTAATATAGCAAAACAAAACATATAGACTGCAACTGGAAATAATGCTCGTACACGCAACACAAAAACATAGCTCTCTGCTGGTGCTGTTTAAAGTTGACATACCAATAACATTAACAATGGCCTTCAATGCTCCCAGGATGCTACCCAGTACCTCGGGGTACTCTTCTCCCAGGTACTCATACAACACCACACCCAAGTGACCCATCAGCTTCTCCTGTGAAGACAGACGACAACAACATGGTTTAGAATTTTATTAAACACATGCCAAGTCAGTGTATATATGCAGATGTCTTTATAACTCACTTCTTGGCAAGTCTTCATGACAACAGCTGTACGGGAGATGAGGTCAGCCGCCTGCTGTCGGACTTTAGCTGACTTGTTGTTCAGACGCCACAAAACTGTACCACAGATCTGAGGCAAGTAGGGTTTCACACGCTTTCCGAGGGCATTCACTACAGTGCCAAAACCATTCAGCATCACAGAATCCTGGAAAGAAATGACCAAATCCAAACATTCAGTGAACATTTTATTGTTCATTACATGACATCTTTTGAACTGCTTGTTGCTTTACAGTACCCAAACACAGCTCAAATGATCATTAACCTCACCTCTGTTGTCTGTTCTTGGAAGGCATAGAGGATGCCGTCAATCAACTGCTCCTCCAACTTGTGGTCAATGTCAGCTGCTCCCAGGTTGCCCATGATTTTTTCAATGGTCTCCATCACCATTTTTCTGTACTGTTCTGCTTCATCCTTCAGGTCATCCACAATGCGAGAAATGATCTCTGCTGCTCCTACTTTGTTGGCTAACTCCACTGTGGTATCCACCAACTAAAAGAAGGCAGTTGAAAAAAAATCAGAACATGAACTGAATTTCACACAAACTAGAATTTTTTCATAGATCATCCACCTTGATTTTCCTCAATTATAAAATGCAGAGAAAGATGATTTTATACAAAATGCATTCCATAGCCAATGGAATGTATGTAAATCAATATTAACCATTTTTGGCTTTAGATGTCTCAACAGCCTACGAATAACTTGGACAGATGGCTATCCCAAAACCACAGGTATCAGCATCCCATTTCAGAGAATCAGATGTTTTTTTAATCAGTTAAGAGTTACAAGAATCCTAAGAATGAAGAGTCTGTATATAAATATTTGCTGTCAGAGGCAAAAATATAAATTAGATCGTTTTTCAAAACTTGTTTAGAGCTTGTGTTAACCTGTCTGTAGTTGCGTCTGTCTAGAGCCATCCTGTGCTGCCAGAAGTGCTTGAAGAAGGGAGGCAGGATCTCAGTCTTAATGTAGTTGGCTTCCACACCATCAGTCCCACAGCACTGCTTTACCACCTACGAAACAAGGAAGTACAGATCAGAAACAAAGTCAAGGTTTTAAAATTCTGAGGATGGACTTTGAGTAGTATTTGTGTCACCAAGGGGTGCAGGGTGAGAACAGAGAAGACAGCGATGACTGCTCCGCTAACTCTCATGTTGGGAGTTTTTCTAGTGAACTATTAGCCCTGTTACAACCATGTACTGACTGAAGAGGTGAGAATGAGTAGCAAATGGATACCTGACATTTATTAAATTTATTACAACCATTAAGAATGATACTGGAGAGCTAGATGTTCTTCCTTTCCTTACCTTAAGCACAATCTTTTTCATCTCCTCGTCAGGGGACTGGAACTCTCTGATGAGGATCAACATCACCTCTCTGGTGTAGTAGTTTGCATACTCAGCATCCATTAATGGGATCAGGTAGCCAATAGCTTTGAGGAAAGCAGCCAGACCCTGGTGACAAAATGGGAAAAGAAAATTTGAATTCAAACAACTCAACATTTCTGCTTGCACAATTTGATAACCGATTGTGTCTGATGCTCCCAGCGGAGTATGAATGATCTATAATATGACCTGTACTGACAGCAGCAGCCATTTCAAGGGGACACTTTAGAAAGCAAATGTTCACAGTGTAGCCACAAGTAGGCTTAGTGCTGGGTGTTGATCTTGCATTAAACATTTGTTCCTGTGGCTTCTTACCTTTCCTCTGTGTTGTCTGATACCCTTCCAGAGAGGCTTGAGGACTGAGTCAAAGGACTCAATACCATAAGGTGTTGCAGCTTCTGCGAGGGCAGCTATAGCAAGGGCACTGATGGTCCTCACCTTCTGTTGCTCATCCACCAGACCTGTCGTTAAAAAAAAAGACAAAAGAGCATGAGAAGAGACTGAAACCTAATAAATGTTGTGTTATGGCTTTGTCCCAGCTACCGTATTTTCCGTATTACACGTCGCTTTTTTGTATAGTCTCGCTAGGGGAGCGACAAATACACCGGAGCGACTTGTATATGAATGATTTCGAGTATTGTCACACTGACAGCCACTAGAGGTCGGTGTAGGCTTGTGTACCTCCATCTGCTGCATCTGTATTACTGACGATTTAAAACATAGACATTACTGGTAACAACCATACCTGCCATCAGCTTAACACTGAACGTGTCAGTGCCATCACATACCCGGTGAGGCGAGCCGCGAACTCTCGCTTCTGGCGTTCCCCGAACAGATGCGACCTGTTCTCCAGAGCAACTAATACACGTTTTTTTCTTCTTCATTATGCATTTTTTGGCTCATGCGACTAACATTCCGGAGCGACATAACCCAGAAAATACAGTATATACTGGGATTGTGTCAGAGGCTGAGAAATTCTGTCTGTACAAGTTGGTATTCTTTGTTTTTGTGTTTCTCCCATGACTAAGAAGGATGATTAATTTGTTCGTTAGCGAGACTAGAGTAGGGAGTTTCCACTGGATGTTTTGAAATTCGATCAGTCTTGTGCTGTTGATGAAATGCGTGTAAATTCTAATTAGAAGTCAACAGATCTGAGTACTTGTTATGGGATGTTCTTACATTCTAACATGCTGTGATTTATCTCATGCAAACAAGCATTGTGCCGTGACCAAAATCAGTTCCAGCTGCCATGTTGTAGTAAAAACACTACAGACAAACCTTATGGAAACAATCACTTTACATCAACAATTCTCTGTACACAACGTTTGCCTTGAATCAGCACCCATGTGAGAAAAAAATTGAAAACCAATCACAGAAGTGGGCTAATAACTGAATCAGTTCAAAGTTCACTTACACAGACGCCTTCACTTAATGAAAAAGACTCACCGTGTTCAATGATCTCCACCAAGCTGCGGAGGTGAGGCAGAATGGCACAACCCATGAGGATGGCAATCTGCTGAACAATCTTGATGCCTGTATGTCTGGCCTGCCAAGACTTCTTGCTTTTACATACAGCTTTGAGGAAGGGCAACAGAGAAGGAATACCCAGTGCAGAGGCAACCACAGCAAAGGCTCTTGCTGTGGTGTTTCTGACATACTCATCCATGTTGTCAATATCAGGTCTCATTGTAGAGATCATCGTGGCCAAACCAGCAGCCTGAGGCACAGGAAAAACAGAAGCGTCAAATGTCTCGACACCAGACTACAACAAACAGCTTTATATCTGTACATTTTGTTTCTACAAACACCAACCAGGGAAAGGGCTCTTTCATTGGTATTACTGGTACAAAAGACAATTTATTTTAACATACTCAATAGAAAATTAATTGAATTCTGGATTGTAACCAACAGGTGCAGGGTGAGAACAGACCTGACACTGATATCAAGTCTGCTAGCTCTCATGTTGGTGTCAATTTAGCAAACTACTAGCCCTGATCTGACCATAAACTGATCGAACAGGCGAGAATGGTTTGCAGGAACCATAATGTGACAAGTGATCTGCATTACCTTTGCTAAATTGGAGATAATCTCCCTGCCTTCCACTCTAGCATAGTAGTCCTCATCAATAAGCAAAGGCTCAATCACCACCAGAATCTGATTAAAAAAAACAAACAAAACAGCAAGGTTACAAAGTTTGTTAGACACATCTGTCAACCCAAACAACACAGATCTTTCGAATTGAGCATACCTTATGTACATACGGTCGAACTAAGTCATCCAATTTGTAGAGAATGCGGTCAATGACTTTGACCAGCAGATGGCGCTCCTGGTCTTCAAGAGTGGGGGACATGAGCAGTGGAAGGATCTGGTTGAACAAGGGACCTGCTCCAAATTCACGAGCTTTGTCTGTGATCTGCCGCAGAGCAGCCTAGAACCAGAGACACAGACGATCAGATGATGACAATTATCAGTTAATTAAGCCTTCAGCATTGCAAAACAATACTACAGACCAAATCAACCAAATAAGGAACCAGTACAATATGGTACCAGCGTATCATAATGAGTGTCAAACTTTTTTCCAAAACACACATGAATAAAGTGACATTGTAGAAGTGAAGCCACCCTAACATTAAAACTATAAACTTACTCAAACAAAATCAAAAGTTTTGAAGGCCTATAAAAATATTCTAAAATAAAATTAATATTACTGTACTGAATTTTTGATTTTAACTGTGCCTTAGGCTCAACAGATTTAATGGTGCCTGTCTGCTGCTCGCAGCAGAGTATGACGGTCTATATTCTGACCTCTCCTGAAAGCAGCAACTTCTCAGAGACAGAGAGAAGATTTTTTAGCAAGCAAATATTCACACTGTAGCCACACACAGGCTTAGTGCTGGGTGTTGATCTTGCATTGGAAGGTGCCTTTGAGTTTTATACTGACAGAAGCCTCCTTGTTAGACACAAGACAGAGGAACAGAAGAACAGGAATATGCAGAAATATCAAGCTCAAGGAACGCATATGAAGCTAGGAAGGGTAAGAAAAAAGCGCTGTAGTCCTCATATGCGTGGACCATAAAGTATTAACAACATGGACCAACCTTTCTCATGGGGGGTGTTCCATTTTTTATTTTCAGCAACAGTTTCATGATTTTCCTCTCTTTCTGTTCTTCAGGACTCAGTGTAGACTCATCCACCTCCACCTAACAAGTACACAAACACTGAACTTCAGACAGGGCAAACAGTAAGCTGTTGATATTACAACGTTTTACGTGTGGTATGTATGCATGCTTTCGTAGATGCTGGGTGCTTACCAGGAGTTTGTCAAAATATTGGATGTCATCAGGTTTGAGGAAAGGGAGGTTGCCTGAGGGCTGATCATTCATCTGTTTTGTGGTTCGGTCCTCTGCTTGCATGTGAAAACCTGTCATGCCTCCAATGGGGGTGGGTGTAGCCGAAAGCTTACGAGCTGGGGTACGGATTGGTACATAACCAGCTGGTGGAGGCAAGACCTGAGTAAATGAAAATTATACTATTAGTACTTGAAATTTCCTGCTAGTATGTAACATTAGCAGAAAATCTCTGTATAGTCATGAGGTCTCGGCCTCGAATTGTGAAGCGCCTAGAGATAATCAGCGATTATGATTGCCGCTATACAAATAAAGATTGAATTGAAAATGTGTATTTAAAACAACAGAAAAGGCTGCAGACCTTGTATCCCTCAGGGAACATAGCATCGAGCTCCTCATCTGTCAGAGGCCGATTCCTCTCATCAATTTCCCTCTCCCACCTCCAGGCCTGCAGCTGCTCTGGAGTCATGCTCATCAGGTGCCCTGAAAGAAACACAAAACATTCATTCAAGCCTATAAGCCTCTGCAGGGTTCCATAGTTTTAAATACATTAAAAATATGAATAATGCAAACATCACATGGTAATTTAATGGATGATAGCAATTGCTTGTTTTACCTGGTGTTGGCGTCGCCATGTTCATTGCAGGTGTTCCTATGGGAGTTTTTCCAGGTGTTAGCAGAGGTGTGGAGGAACCCATCTGACTGGCCGGAGTTTCATCCCAACGAGACTTTCGCTTACTCGCCCCTGGAGTAGGAGTCTCACCCACTGACTCATCTCCTCTGTCTGTACGAGGTGTTTCAGCCCAGCCACTTCCATGACCAGGAGTCTCCCTCTCTGTTTTTGGAGTTTCATCCCAGCGGTTTTTGCGTACGCTCCCTGTGGCTCCACCGTGGCCTGGTGTAGCATGACCAGGTGTGTCTCTGCCAGGGGTGGCAGCGCCGGCTGGTGTGTGGCTGGGAGTAGGGTCCCACATACGGGTACTGGGAGTAGCACCTGGAGTTTCACTGCCTTTGGGCCGACCAGGGGTTTCATCCCATCGACTGTTTGAAGGTGTGTGTGCGGGGGTGTGCCCTGGAGTCTAAGTAATTTTATAAACAGAAAATGCAAAAAATTACAATACACAAAAGCACTATTTAGGTCTGCATGAGGAAAGTTGTTGTTTTAAAACTGCAAGAAGGCTTGTGGTAAACATGTTCAACTGTGATCCTAGCCATACAAACCCAGTGTCAATGTGTTTTAATGGGTACACCATTAACAGCCTCCAAATAAAAATGATGCATGTTTGTCAGGACGTGTTTATACTAAATCATCTCTTCTGAATTTAAAATAATCCTAGAAGTGTTGTTTTCACCAAAAACATCAACAAATGATTCTAGGCTATTCTTGCTATACTATTCTCATTTTTGCAATTTTAATTCAGTACACTTAATTCCTGTACCATTGTGTCACTATTAGACAAAACAGCCCTAACACCATCACTGCAAGGAAACTGACAAAGCTACAGGGCTTAGTCACCAAGTTTTAAAAGGCTGCTTTATGATCATGTACCTCAGCACTGGCATCAGCCTGGTCCCAGCTGGACATCTTTTTGGGTGTTGCATTGGAGGGAGTTTGATCAGCTGTCTGGTCCCAGCGACGCTTACGTTTTGTGATAGCCTGGCTAGCAGCGGACCCGTTGACCGCTTTCAAGTCCCCTGATTTGGCCTTCTCAGCCAGCTGCTGACGAATCTCTCTCTGTGTTCACAAAGATAAAAATGTCATGCAAATATGTTGCAAGTACTGCAGTCTAGCAGTAAAACATATGAATAATGTATACGCAACACACAGCGTGAGTAAATCTTACCTCCTCTTTGGACAGGTTCTGCTCCAACATGACGTCCACGTACGACCTGACCTGCAGCTTGGGGTCCGGTGTTTTGCCCCCTGTGCGAAAGAGCACGAACAAGAACAGAGGACAATCATCAGTATACACTCTAGGGACCCGTGTTTATATAAACACAGCAAGCACAAACACAGCCAGCTAACCCTGACTCACTTTACCAAGATTAACTTATCATGTTCCTGTTGTTAATCAAAGTCCTAGGGAATTACATACATACTTATGTATACACATTTGTCTTTCTTACATACAAACATAGCATTCTAAGAAAAAAAACAAGCAGATACATAGAGAGAAGAGCTGAGGTTGTGGTGTTTTCTTTAAGTGGATTAAGAAGTTATAGCCATCACTGATGCTGGGGTCCTGGGCTGTGCTCTTCAGAATACGTACACTTTCAGTGCCAAGGGTCCTTCTGCAGTCAGACTTCAACCGGCAGAAAAGAAGCCTAGAAAATTTCTCTTTACCATTAGTAACACTTTGGAAAAGGGTTTGAACTCACACACAACAGTATACCACCTGTGTTGCATTTTTATGGCACTCAAAAAATAAAGCATCTTCTTGGAGCCTTAACCATACAACTGACCCTGTGGTCTACATTCCCAATAATTTGTGTTATCAGATAAAAAAAATGAAGTCAAGACTTTGAGGATAGATCTAGGAATGACATCCCCACAGCATAATCAAAAACATGACTTTATACCGTTATATTCAAGTATAAAACTGAGGAAAAAATAATAGCAAGATAAATCCCAACTGTAAATACATGTTCAAGAATCTCATGCCTGAGTCATACTGCAAATTCTGACCAAAAACATTGATAAAATTTACACCAATTAAGAGCTTGACTTCCTTTAATGGACAAAAATAACTGAAAAACGAAGGCAAATTAAAGCAATCAAATAATTTGAGAAATTTTCCACTTGCAGTTAAAGTGTGGAATAATTTATCAAAGTCTTCTTGAAATTACAAAAACTAAAAAAAGAGGGGTGATTTGTTGTAGCTAGGCTGCATCTGATTTCCCTCACAGGCCCCAGTCAAACAAGCAGCCAGTGGACCCTGACCAAACTGACAAATGCACAGTTCTCTGTGTTCCCCATAACCTACACATGATGAGTTGCTGCACCCTTAACAGAGTGCAGTACAGGACTGGCAAAGCAGTACTGCTGTAGGAGAGAAATTAAGGACAGTTAGTATGGGCCTGTGGTATTGTAGTACACAATTTTCTTGATAACATATTTCTATTTTACAGAGAGAGTTGTAAAATAAAAATATATTTACACAACAACTATGTACAAAGAGCTCTCTCTACATGCAGGCTTCCAATTAAGCCGTACCTAGGCCAGGTTTGGCCATATTTAAGTTCATATTGGAAGAGGAAGTGAGGATGCAACAAAAAATGAAGTTCAACTAGCTGGCTAAAAGCTATTGTAGTTTTGCAAAGCATATAAAATGAGTGTTAGCATATACCAGACAACCTTCTGATTAAACTATTAAATTCGAATTTGTGGCAAGCACAATAGCATCATTACTACAGCTGTCTATAAATTTTGATCCTAAGATCAGTCAAGTTGGCTATGGATTATGTTTAAAAGCCAACTGAGGTTGTAGGTAACTGCCAAACTAAAGAGAGAAAGCTGAGGTTTTGAAAACTCAATTCAGTCCTATGTTCTTATAAACTGTAACATTTGTATTAATGAAACAGGAAAGCCCTGCTGCCTTGCTATGTAAAGCTCAATGAATAAAAATTGAGTTAATATACACTGGCAGGTGAATTACACCCACACATCTAATTTCTCTTCCTCATAAACTTAAAAAGAGAACACTGCACTTTCCCCTCATAATTACGTTCAAGGTCACATGAGATTGTTAACCCTTCGACTCACACACAACCCATCTGCCACCCATGTTTGTTAGGCAAGTTACCATTTCATAGATTAGAACACCTAACCACCTGTCCCGCATAAAGTATGGTAACCCTACAGTCAGTTTTTTTTTCCACTTCTCACAACAGGACAAAACATGATCCTCCACAATTTTCCCAGACCAAACAGCTGAACACAACTTTGAGTCCCACTGGCCTCAATTGCAACATATAAATTCATTGAAATAGATCTCATTAAGGGAAACTGCCAAATATTTCAGAAACACAAAGGATTGACCACAGGGAAGGCATCAAGTCTGGGAAGCAAGCTATTGCATTGTGGTCGAAGGGTTCAACAGCAAAACTATGAGTGTGAAACCATAGGGAGTCATGAAGGGGAGTCACAAAAAGTGAACCGTGGAAAGGGGAGAAAATGGGGAGATGTAATAAAGACAAATATAGCAAAATTTACCATCAGCAAACGGGTCGAGACGCTCAGGGGAGATGATCATCTGTCTGCGTCTGGCTTTGTACTCATCTTCACGCTCTGCTATTTTCTGTGGACGATGCTCTGCAAATGGATCATACTGAAAAGGACAATGGGAGATTACTCATTTAGTTCATTTAAGTTCACTAATAAAAAAAATCCCCCACAAGCCTCTAACATTAAATCTGCATGTTTGATGTGTTTAGTTGGCATCACAATTACAATCAAATCTAAAATAACAGTGGTGAGCACGTACTTGTTCATCTGACTGAGGAATGGCATTAAGTATTGCCACTGGTGCATGGTATCCAGGCTTCTTTTGTCCCAGTAAACTTGTAGAAGTATCATCTTCATCATCCTGGGGAAAGAATGAGAAACGAGAGTCTAGTTAAATCTCACCAAAATGGCAAGACTCTCCAAGCTCGCATACAACAGAGAAAACATCTGCAATGCAGTGAAAGATTCTGCACTATCCTATGACTCTTCAGACAGAGTCCAAGTGCGCTCTGCTGATAGAAAATAGAACTGCATGATTTTTAATAAAATACTTACATCCTCCTGTTCATTGGCGGCGATAGATGTGACATAGCCAGCAAAGCGACTGTCGCTGCCTCCATAGATCTCCTGGTCATAAAATCCAGTGGAATCGAGGCCGACACCCTGGTCTCCATCCTCAAGCAGGGTAGCCTTCATTCCCTGGATCTCCAGGATCTGGGCCTCTATGTCTGCAGAAACAAAAACAAGCGACAAGTGAAATACTAACAAAAATACGAAATAACTAGCGAAGTAACTCAGGTTGTAGCTTTAATGCGTTACTCTACGCAAACACAAAGCGGCAACAGTTGAATGACACCAATTTTTACATATTGTAAGCTTTGTGCGTACCCGCGAAGTATAGTCTACATTCTGTTGTTACCTGAAGCTAATGCTAACTGGGTTAACCATACAATGCTCGCGTTAACAAGAGCTACATGAATAGTGCTAACTATATCAAAAAAAGTGTGCGGAGGGGAAAATAATACATTTTATGTTTGTTAAGGTCAAAACACGTATTCAGGGAAGAACCCTGTACCGTTAGCTAGTAGCGTCGCAATGCTAGCACCCAGCGCCATTATCTGAACCGACCGCGTTGCGTCGTACACACGTCTCATCATTATCCTATTTTGCACAAAAGTTTTTAGTTCGTGTGTATTTCTAAACACTCCCATGCTTGCGTTTTTTACTATTAAATAATATTTTATGAAGGGCAACCCAAAAACAAAGGTGATAATGATATTTTACAAATAATTTACCTTCGTGGGTTTTGGCGATCTTCGCCATTTTGGTGATGGTTGTTCTGCCAGAGACCGGAAGTGTGTTTATACAGCTTCCGCCTCTGTCGCTACTGTCCTGGGATCAGTTAGATCTAGAAAACGTGCGTTATCTGAAGAGGTTGCGTAGGATTGCTCACTCAAAATAATTGCACTTGCTGAAAAAGTTCAAATTTATAGAGATTTGAAGTACTGTATTATGAAGTGCTATGATGAACCATACTATTCAGTGGAGAAGTAATAATAATAATGCATTGGATTTATATAGTGCTTTACAATTACATTTTATTGTCTCTGCTTTGTAGAGCCTTGGAACTCTTGCTCTCTGACCTTATATAAAGTACTGTAATCAATATATCAGAGAAAATTATTATATAAATCATATATAGAATATCAATATAATTTATACATATATATTTAAAAAGTTGTATGTCAGAAAATGATAATATATATACAAATCATATACAGTCAGTATCAAGATACATTATAGAATATACATGTATTCTATTACTGTTAATCTCACTGTGAATATTAAAATACGCCGAACCATTTGTCCTGTATCATAGCTACATGTATGACGTTTGCAGCAAAAACAAACAAAAAAAACGTGTGAAAATCAGTTTAATATTAAGGGTTACGATGGATTAAATGTGCTGCCAAACAGCGCTGAGTGGAGCGGGTGACCTGTCCAAGATGCCGGCCGCATTTCTTACTGCACAGCAACCAATGTGGCGCCTATCTTTATAATGTCTATGTTTCCAACCACCACACTCATGCCTATGGACAGTTTGGCAGCTGGTGGGTTGGGGGGGACCTGCTGCCTGGTGTTGGGATTGAGCCCAGGGCCTTCTTGCTGTGGGGCATGGGTGCTACCCGCTGCACCACCATGGTGCCAATAAGTGAAAAGGGCATCCAAGGTTGAATGCACATCAAAGGATCCAAGGTGGTGCAGCATTGGCCGGAACAGTTCGTTGAGTTCTCCATTCATTTCCTATGGGAAAAAATTGTCAAAAAACCTAAATTATTTAAAGACTGGAAAAGATAAAATTTAAAAAAAAAATTAATAGCCAGAATGTCCTGGACGAGCTTGACGACATAGTGTTTGAATCGTGTGAATTGGGTGAAAACTATGGGAGGAGATGCAGTCCACTAACAACAAATGTACAGTACAGTACTGTATATCTGACACTGATGCTAGTGTTCTTCTTCTTCGTCTTCTTGTTTAATGATGGTTGGCATCCAGATGAAAGGTGCATTACTGCCACTTTCTGCTCCGGAGTGTGGGTTAGATGGAAGATACGGTACTGTATATTAGTACATTCTACAGGCTACTACAGCCATTGGAAAATGATGAAGCTGAACATAACACTTTACTCTGTTAAAAAACTTCCACCCACTGTAGTGCAACCAATACTGCCACCATTTCCACTGTGTAAACCCCTAACTTATCTGATATTCTTCAATTAATTCTTATACCTTCCCTGGTACAACTACTCCAAACCCTGTTGTGCCTGTCTCTGGATTTTTAGCACCATCTGTATAGATGACTGTAAATTCACAACACTTTTTCATTATAAGATAGTGAAACTCATTAACCATATATTCTCCTCTCCTTTTTCTTTCTAGTAACTGCCAGTCTATATCTGGCCACACCAACAACCATGGAGCCATCACTGTGTACATTACTGTAGGATTTAATTTCATTTCAAACACACCCAAACACTTTGCAGTCATGTTTTCTACTTGACTAAAATGATCTCTCTGACTCCTCCCATTCTCCCAGCATTCCAGCAACATTGCTTTGTGTTGTGTGACAGTTATTGTCTCCCTGTAAATTGGCACAGTAATTAGCCATTAACTGCATCCATCTCAGCTTTAATGCCATCTCCCCCATTTCTACCTGTAAAGCAGGCCTAGGTGACATTTTAACAGGTCCACAACAAATTTTCAGCACTTGAGCCTGAATCACATCTAACTTTTTGTTATTGTTTTGGCTGCTTACCCATAAGCTATGCTGCCATAATCCAACACTTTATTAAGGCAATACACAGTTCTTCTAGCACTGAACAACTGGCTCCCCATTCCCTATCTGTCAAACACCTCATCACATATAAAACTTTCTTACATTTGTTTTGAGACTAGTGCATTTTTATTTTTTACTTGTGCCCTAATATACACAGTATATGCTCGCCCGCAGAATATATCTTATTGTTACTCAGTTACATTTGTGATGAAAAAAGCTAGATTTGGCCACAGTCATATTTACAATGCCATTGTTTTTGCACAGACTTTCACTGAACTTATGAGGACCAACTGTCAGTTTATGGTATTTAGCCACCTTAAAAAGGTGGAAAGCAACAAAATGAGGAAAAATACGATTGTCAAGTCAATCAACAAAAAACAAACAATATGTCCAACAAAATTCAAACAAAGATCAACAAAATATGCAATATAATGGGCAAAGATCAACAAAACAATTGAGTAAATGAACAAAAACAAACTATAGCCAACAATATCAAACAATATAAGCTAAAAATAACAAACAACAAACAAAATTGAATGAAAAATAAACAACACACGCAACAGAATGAGTAAAAGTGACCAAAAAATAAAGTAAATTACAGAAATTGGAACAACAAAATAGAACAAAAAATGAACTAAATATGCAGGAAATTTTCTACATGTACTACAGTACATCAGTCAAAGTAATTATTACACTGTATTCATTAAACTTTTGCAGTCCAGTCATTTTACCAATTTTCAGTAACATATATTAATTCAACAGGATGGAAGAACATCATAATACATGAATAGTGAAATGTGCAAGGATGTAAATGTACAGTTATACAAATGTGTGAGAAAAATTGCATACAAAATGTGACTGCAAGGACTTCAGACATGTGAAAAGTCTGCAAAGATTAATAGTCAGTAGTGGGAAGCCCATGCAAGTATGTACACAACTGCAGGGGGGTTAAATGTTTTCAAAGAGCTATCTGTTTGCAGGTTGGGGGGAAGGGGTGGAAGATAAGAGTTATTCATGACCTGTAGGTCCTGCTTTCAACCTCTTGTTGCATTGTCCCAATTGTTCCTACTGTGCCCCAGCTATTGTCATTTATCATGGTGGTGGTCTGGCAGATGTTCTCTGGTGTTGCTGAAGCAGAGATAATTTGGACTACTCTTAGCAACAGCTGGCCAAGGGTCATTGTGTATAAAGCTTTCAAATGTTAAACTGAAGTGAATCAGTAATACAGTGAGATGCAGATGTACAAAAGTGTAATGTTTGCATTTGTGGACAATGTAAAACCATAAAGTTTGGTTTTAAGTACTGAAATACCTAATATGGTGAAATACCTACAGTAGTAATCAACAAAACTTTCTAAGTTTTGTTGTACCCTACCGTGCCATGACAATGAAGTCTATTCTAAAACTTGAAACATAAAAGGAAATGAATGAAACAGCTGTGAGTTGAGTTTTGCACAACTGTATACATTGGTCTCATATTCGCTTTCTACTGTTTTAATTTTCTTTCATTTAATCTGTATGTAACAGGAAGAAGACATCATTGCTAACAGAGGCCACAGCACAAATGTACACACAATCATCATATCAACAAATGTTCATCAAAGTTTACTGTTATTCATTGTGTAAAGTGATATTAAAAAGTATTATTGACCACCTATTCTTTTAATTTGTTGGTGTTGTTTTTATCACAATGTTTTACTGTAGCTAAATGTTAATTTTGTTTTTTTGCTGCTGTAATACAAAATCACCTTGTTATGGAAGTAAACAAGGATTTTACTGTATAGGTATGAAAATTATACATTCATGCCAAAAAATAGTAACATAGCATCAAACAGCTAAAATACAATAAATGCATAGGTATGAATCAGAATACAGATTTACTGTAACGATATTTTACTAACTATACTTTCAATTTTTTTAAATCAGTTTTATTTGGATAGCGTTATTATCTCTTGGCGCTCTAAACCTCATTGTAACATCAGTATCATTACTGTTTTAATAAATGATTCACTGAGGTAAAGCTAAGATGAAACTACAAAGTCCCAATTGTTGCCAATAACCACACTGTCTGTGGACTTTAACGTCTTTTGCTCAGGACACACGTAACTGGAGCCAACGTCTCGTGACATTCCTGCATGTACACGCTTGAGCACGCGCAAGACAGAAACGCCCCTGTTCTTTTCAAGACGCATTACACGTCTGGCCAATCAAAACTTTTGGTGGGGAATTTTCCTCCAATCGTAGCCCTGTATTTGTGGCTACGCAGGAGAGTGGGCGAGACAATACTGCGGGCAGTGCAGCTTGTCAAGCTGGCTTTAACGAGCGAGTGAAGAAATTCGTCAAAGAAGGAAGATGGCGAGAGGTGGACGGAGCCTGAGGAAAGTAGCCGAGTGCATGAAACAGCTCCCTTCGTCCGCCAGCCGAGAAGTAAAGACTAGGAAAAACGTCAGGTAAATCATTATATATTGTAATGGTCGACTTAACGATATAAAGTTGAAAGTGAAAACACACCTCAGGAAGTATCAGTTAGCATTAGTATCGATGGTGTTTTAATGTGGGCAGTTGTTGGTGACTTAGCTATATTAGCTTGAAGAAAATCAGTTTCAGTTTTAGTCGCAAAGCATCCTAACTGACAACTTCTCATGTGTCATTTAATACAAAAGCTAAGACAAATAACGCCAACAAGCTAAAGTTAGCGTTAAAGTTACGCAGCTAAGCCTCTCCTCTTTTGTCAGCCTAAGCCTTTTGTCAGTCAACTTCGCTGATAGAATGATCCATTTGGGCCCATCGTCACATCCAGTTTCACTGCATAATGTAGTCAAACAGTGGAATCAGAGTGGATTTTTGATACACATTTTAATATGGCAGTTGCCCAAAGTAGGCCGAAAAGGTCAATATCCTATACTGTTCAGAAACTTTTTATTTCGACAATATAAACACTTGCTCTGCCAACCTAAATCTACTTCTGTAAACTACAGCATTATCAGCAAAGTGTACCACACCTAAACTTGGAAGCAGTATTTCTGGATAAGGCTGAGATGATGTCACATTTCGAAAGTATTGGTTTTCGTCATTAATGTCTTGCCATCCTTTATCAACTAAAAATACACACTACGTGTAAAATCTGCATTTTTGTAAATAACAGCTCTCAAGACGTGGTGGTGTCTAGCTTTAGTCATTCTGATATGTAATGAAGTGAAAGATCATGGATTATGAAAAGAACTCGGCAAATACTCACAAGCAATTAAAACTTACAATTACAGTACTCAAACGAATATACCATCAACCTTAACATAACCATGTGAGAATGACTGAAAGATGTGGATGGACTTATTTCAGTCTATGAACATCTATTGCTACGGCATAATGTTCTGCAATATTTCCATCCTTTATTGCGAAAGGTTTAAAAACCCACACCTTTGCTTTTTCAGGTAATGGCCTTCTGCAAGTTGTGCTCTTACCACTGCCATTACTGTCTTTGTGAAGAGGATGTGTTAATGCAACACTGAAATATTTTTATATTCAAAGGAAGCAAAGTGGTAACTAATCAATCAATCAATCAAACAAACTTTATTTATATAGCACTTTACGTTTAAATTAAACTAGCATTCCATGTATGCATTTTTCCTTGCACATTTACCCCTATTCAAATGGAAGCGCATGCTCCTCATTTGCATTGAAGTCCTATTTCCCAACCACTGCGTCACATATCTGTGCTGCGTGGTCTTCGCACTTCAAGGTTGGTGCCATGTGTCAACAGTATCACATTTCAGGTACTAGAGAGTGGACTCTAAAACTATGTAAGTCAGGAATGGAATGGGAATCCTACAAAAAACATAATGGAAAGGATAATAGGTGTTATGTCAAATGGTGACATAACATCTATTAAAATATAACCATGCACTTCAAGAGCTGTATGTCTCTATAAAAACCATCCTGCGCTGGGTACATTGGAGAATAGGGTGACATAGATGATGTAAGTGACAACTGGGCACATTGGACGAATCAAGCTCTGACACATCCCTGTGTAGTAGCTGTCATAGTGATCCTGCATGAAGCTGCTGGCAGGAGTAAGAGACCTTAATCTGAGCTGCTTGGTCATAGTTTCTGAAGGTTGCATCGATGGGCCAATGTAAATTATTTGGAGGGAATGGAGCCCTCTCAATCATCAAAAAGGATCTGAAAGAATTCGTTTACCAGGAACACAGTGGCCCTTATTTTGTATTGATTTATCTTTTACCTGATAAAATGACTGCAGCAAATGTTCATGAGAAATTTGTTGACTCCAAAGTGACTTCTTCATCGTGCTCATTTTCCTTTCAGCTGAGATTTTTATTAGCACAGAGAAAATGGGTCAAAATTTGCATTAAAGAAGCTGGAGTAAGACATATTTGTATTTATGGATTAACAATAATAATAACTTTTGGTGTATTTGTTTTTGTCATTACCATTTCATATTAAGATATGAGGCATATTCTTGCAATATTGTGAGGTAATAGCTTTCATTATGCAACTCAGTATACTAGAGGGAAAGCTGTAATTTTCCTCTATTACTTGGTGGTGATAGATTAAAACTCTAAACATTAACTTTGCACCCTCACCCTCCAATAAATTAACTCGGTGTCCTTGATAGCGTTCCTTTTGTGACTTACTCGCAGCTGTATGTCTGTTATGTTTTATGTAGAAATGAAGTTAAATAAGACATCCATATGAATTGTCCAGCCAGTTATTTTGTTCTTTGTTTGCAAGTATTACAGGTCATACATGGATTTAGTGTTAATTGTTGAAAATCTAATCAGTGAACTTAACTGAGTTTATCCTCAGCAAAATGTGTCCCAGAAGGTTAGTGAGACACCATTATGCTGGCATTTTTACCCTGACTTACCTAATTAAAATTAAAGAGGTCACATTGGCGATATGTCTGCCCTGCCCTGCTTTAATGTTTATTATAGCTTATTATATATTCTTTATATTTTCTTTGTCATATTTGTCTTTTTTCTGTCTTCTGATCAGATACCTGTCGTCATGTGGGATCCTAATGACACGTGTGCCACCGCTGTTGACTGCAGCCATGCCAGGCCGTGGCATTGTGCTGCCTGCTCGCAGTTTCTTCAACCTCGCTGATTCCTTCTCCAAGAGAAAGGAGTACTCAGAAAGACGCATTATTGGGTGAGGCACAGTCCAACTTGTTGGTTTTGTTAATTCTTTTGGGATTTCTTTTGACAGAGTTTTTACTTGCTGTGCATTAAAATCTTTCAGGGAAGTCTTTAAGGGGAGAAGCGACTAGTAATACCTGACTTAAGGCTTCTGTAAAATAAACTGAAACTATCATCTGTCATCATCATTTGGTACACAAGACTTATTGTAATACAGTGGTACGTCCGACAACGAGTTTAATCCGTTCCGGTGTCACGCTCTGTGTCCGAATTTCTCGTTTTCCGAAGAGACTTTTTACACAGGAATACATGTAAAACCAATTAATCCGTTCTGGACCCACACAAATTCCCATATAAAGTATGTATTACACACCCATACCTGCACATTTATTCATTATTATTATTTGAAAAGGAAGTTATGTTAGTTACCTGAAACGTAATGCATGAAATTAGTTCTAAAAATGATTTTAGAATTGATAGTGTGTCCATGGACACTGCACACGTCCATAACTGTACACAACTCCACCACGCCGCTGCCCGATGGCTTCAATGATGGTACAGTATCACCAGCAATTTTCTTCTTTGATCCAACGCAGCAGTAGCCTCTCCATAACACAAGTTAACAGCTGTTAGCCTTTAGCCTGTGTTAGCTTGGCTAACAGCAGTTAGCTTTGCCGAGACCCGGAAGTGACTACTTGTTATCCAGTTAAAACCTCGTTGTCAGAGGTAAATTTTCTGCAGTTTTTTTCCTCGGTATCCGAATTTCTCATTGTCAGTAGAGCTCTTTGTCCGATGTACCGCTGTACAAGGATCATAAAAATAATGGGAGCTCAAAAGACCATGTGAAGTACAGAATTTTGATTTAATAATCATAGAGCTGCACTGATTAAAACAGCTGAGTGAATTTTATAATTCTCTTTTAATTTGTAATCAAATTAATGTCAATGAGATTTATTTTCTAACTGAAAAATACAGAATAAATTTCTGCTTGTGCATTTCATCATCTATGTATTGTAGTTGCTAGGTAATAAGGCTTAATTTAATTAGTCCCACAAAAGACGATATGTATTGGGTCTAAATTTTAGTTAGATTTTTCATTTCATGAATCATAAAGTTGTGAATACATTCCCTAAACACCATTTGAAGCTCTATACATGCGTCTGTGTGACGCATTAAATGTCCCCCAGTGTTCTGTGAAGAGGTCATAATCACTAAATCTGTTTATATAAATAGACGCTAGCAGCAGTAGCTATGTTCCCTCAGCTGACTTGACATAGTTGCGTAACAGTAGTGACTGTTACACTGGTTACTTGTTCATCATTTTATATTGTAAATATATTTCTTTGCTCATTCCTTATGCTTCACATTGTATATATCTCTTTCTATCCTGCTCTGTCTTCATCTGTCTCTGTGTGTGTCGCTCTCTTGTTTTTTTTTTTTTTTGCTCACTCACTCTCTGTCCAAGTCTCTCTGACCTACTTCAGACTTTACTGGGTCATGAGTCTTCTGGATTCATTCAGTATTTAGTATGTTATGTAATATTTTGACCTTCATAGACATTGACAAAATTGTTGGTACCCTCTGTTAATGACAGAAAAACCCACAATGGTCACAGAAATAACTTGAATCTGACAAAAG
>JAQQAE010001591.1:0-24876 GCA_029823295.1 Pseudamia nigra
ATCCAATGGGAGGCTCGTACCTATTTGCTTAGTTAAATCCAGGTGGTGACCTTTTTTTTTGGCCAGGCAGTGTATTTGCTATGATCAGGTGTAAACGTCTACAATAGAAAAATTGGTTACTCAGTTCTATTATATTCGCTAAATTTGTAACTGTTCTGTGGTATTTCTTTTTCTGCAGGAAGACAAAAAAGAAGATCAATAAGCATGAAGTCATCATTTACAACAGTTTGAATATAAGATATACCTTCACTGTAAATGTTCACTTATAGTCAGTATCTCAATATCTTAAGGAAAATGTGTCTTTAGTGAAATATTTATACTTTATTCATCTGAGATGTTTTGCACTTGTGCTTAAATTTTGAAGTTTTCCTGTTACAACTGTCAGCTCTAATAAAGACACTATGGATTTAATTTGAGAGTGACTCGGTGTGTTTGTATAATGTTCATTAATGGGCCTACAGTACCACAGTGGAGGTGTAGTTTTCCATCTCGTTGTCTTTAATAACCTTTCACCCGTTCAGCCCTGATGACTCATCGACCGCAGCTGCTTCTGATCGAATCGCGAGATTTGAGTCAGATCTGGTTCAAGAAGTTTGTGAAACACTGGGCGGATCAAACTCAGCCAGGGGTGAAATGCGCTAAAAGGGACAGAAACGGACGGAGGATTAAAGGCGCACAGACGGTGGCCATGGAGGTCATATTCAACGCTGTGGCCGCAGTCGGCGGCGTCATTACCACCGTTTTGAATTTTGTCACGGACAGGTTTCTAACTCCGCCGCTGAAAGCGACTCTCAAACATTTAGAGGAAACTGAGCTGAAAACTTTAAATGGAGGTGAGTCTAAGTATGATTTTATTACAATTTACCCGCAGCCTTGTGCGTCGGTGGTGCTTTTGTATGTCATGGTATTTGCGATTGGACTGACTACATTCCAGTTTCAGGAGGCGCCCGTCGGCCGCGAGCGCAACATAACCTTAATGTCAAGTAAAATTCCTTGTATGTGTAAAAGCATGTTTGGCAATAAAGTTCATTCTGATTCTGTTGCTCAACGATCCTGTTTCTTTTTCAGAGAAGAAATCTTTCAAGGCCAAATCCCTGTGGGAAAAGTCTGGAGCTGTAGTCATGGCAGTCAGGCGGCCAGGGTGATTTTTGTGCAGAGAGGTATGTGGAAATGAGACTGTCCCAAGCATTGTTCTCCTCTCTTCAATCATTCCTAATTCAGTCTTATTGACTCTAAAAATAACCCCTATCCCAGTACACTACAAATACTTGCACTAAGATGGATACCCTACTCTGTCTAATGTGTGACCCAATAATCTACTTAACATTAAATCTATTGCTGAAACACTGTGGAGTAGTTTACTGACACAACTTTGTTTTTTTCCCTCCATGTTTTCTTTCCTGCAGGAGGCTAAAGAGCTGTCCTCTCTGAAACCTGAGCTGGATGAGCTCGGGGTCCCTCTGTACGCTGTGGTGAAGGAGGACATCGGCACGGAGATCCAGAACTTCAGGCCATTCTTCAAAGGGGAGATCTTCTTGGATGAAAAGGTGCGGTTTATATTGTGTCACGTGTTTTTGCCATGATGTGGTAGATTTTAGACTATGGAGGACGACATGTAGTGAGTTTCTGCGTTGGTTCTTGTAAAAACACACTGAAGTCATTCATGATTTGTTTTTGGTCTTTACATTCTGACACAGTGACTGCTTTTGTTTATCTGTATGCAGAGGCGGTTTTATGGACCTCGAGAGCGGAGATTGGGCCTCCTCGCCTTCCTCCGTGTAGGGGTGTGGATAAACGGCTTTAGGGCCTTCAAGAAGGGCTTCATTGGAAATATTTTTGGGGAGGGCTTCATCCTCGGTGGAGTGTTTGTAATTGGACCGCAACAGCAGGTAACGCTTTGACCATTTTGAACTGACAAAGAATAATAAATCATGCATGGATAAATAGAAGTGATGTCAAGAAAAACATGCACTGTTGCCTTTTTCTCTTCCAGGGGATACTACTGGAGCACAGAGAGATCGAGTTTGGAGATAAAGTCAACATTCAAGATGTTATTGAAGCTGCCAGAAGAATCGAGAGGGAACTTGTGCCTATCAACAAAAAATAGTTTTCATTCAGAATTCGTTATTGAAATTATCAGAACGATTCTGAAAAATTGACTCATGTTGAAAGTTGCACAATTACAAGTAAACTTCTTGGTGTAGCGGTCTCTAGTACGGAATAGTAAAAGACTCTGGATGTGTTAATGATGGTCTGTTTTTAAACTCGATAGAGGAAGTAGGCTTGATCTCTAACATTCAGTTTCCTTTATTATTCTGTGATCAGCCGTGTAGCTACGAGACTGTGACCTTTTGAACAATAAAGCATTTTTTGTCCAGTACAGTTTGTGATTATTATTCACAGTAATCTAATCCTGGATTCCATGGGGAGGGGTGGGGGGTTAGAGCATTTTTGAAGCCAATATCATCTAGTCTTGACTTCCTGAAGGGGCTTCTAGCTCAAAAACAACATCCACATTAAAGTTATTTTGCTCCTCTCCTATTGGTGTAAATATATGATAAGAGGTACACAGAGCTGACTGGATGGTTATCAGCATGACCATGTAAACCAAAAAAATGCAATAGAATCTGATATACATGTACTTTGATTCCATGGGACATATTCATGCCTGCAAATATTATGAGTTTCTTGGCTCATGAAGAAATGTAAATAAAAATGACTCCACCACATAACATCAGCAGTGTGGGGGGGGGAAGGGAAGTGACAAATGGTTTTGTGGTGAAAGTTGTTTTTACCGACTACTCCCTCATACTTAAAACACACCGTGTACTTGTTTTTGTAACCTTAACGATTTCAGTTTCTCAAAAAGTGAATCTCATGTGTCATCAAACATTCTTAAGATTTAAACAAATGCTTTTCAGCTAATGATTGTTGCTGAGTCATTACAGCCAGCATGCATAAAAAGTATTGCTGACTCATTCAGGGGAAAACACCAAATTCTGTCAGGTTTTAGATACAGTTACTAATAATGTTGTCTGTACAGTACATTTGGTGTGTCAGGGCAATGGCTCACAGTTGCAGGTCAAATATGACTTGTTACTGTATGTCATGGTTAAATATTCTGATTTCTAGGACAATTACATAATTATTTAATGCAATGTTTTTAAGAATCCTCCACTTAGTGTTTCTCTCACTGTGGTCATCCCAGTATGCACTGCAGAATGATGTGTCTGCAGGGTTTCTCAACATCTTGCCTCTTAGTGAATGGGTTGCTTGTCTTTTTTCTTTTTTGAGCGAAAGAATGGATGCTTTTTATGGTGGAAACTGATATACACACAGAATTTCGTTACAACTTGTTTGAAGGGCTTCCTTAACAGTTTGCAGATGATTTCCCTGCGAGCTATTTAATGTGTTATATCTGGCTCTCGCTATAGTGTAAATAGTAATGGCTGATGTTGTGACACTTAGCCAACAAACAGAGCTATGTCTACCTTGCCCACTGAAATCCAGAGCTTCACCTTAAAATGAAAGAATCTTTTTGATTATAATGTATTTGCACTCACAATTTGATGAGCTAGTGCTATGTTATTTTCTCTTTTGCTTCTTCCTGTAGGTTTGTTTTTATTTGTAGCAGTTGTTCTTTAAGTGCAGAAGAATGAGTCTTGCGGATAATTTGCTTATTTGATTGTATGTCCTGCAAAATCTGGTCCAAAAATAGGAATAGCAGGGTAACAGTAGAGGGCACTGATACCTAAGTAGCATAAGTAGTGCATGCTATTCCAGTAGAAAATGATTAATGCAAATGCAAACCAATTTGCTTTATGTGTGTCGTTTTTGTATTTTCCTTTAAAAGTCACCAGTGTTGGAGTACTTAGAAAATATTTGCACATGTCCTTTCATTCTAAAATCTATAAAGAAAAATATCATTGCCTATAAACAGAAATTTGAAAAACTAAAAGCCTTAAAATGGCTTCATTGTCAGTACATTTTGTATTGTCACTGTTGTGTTTATTTGTTCATAACAGTCAAAACAGACAGGGTTTTGAAATGACTTCAAGCTGCAGCGTTGCAGTAGAATAAGTATATCATATGAGAAATATTTTTGAACAGGACGTTAACTAAAATCAGGTAATTTGTAAGTTAATGAAAAGTAGGCTGTTAGAGTGGTTTTAGAACCACCTGTTGTCCTCGGGTCAAAATGACCCGCCACAGGGACGACACAGGATGTATACAGAAAATGAGGACAACAGGAGGGTTAAAACTTGGTTGATTGGCATTAAAAGCAACCAATCAAATAGCCCCATTGTACCACAGTCCAGCCAATCGGCGTAGTGTGAGGGCGGAGTTTTAAGAGCGAGAGAAATGTGTGTTGTGTTGAGTTATTCCGTGCAACATGGACTTAGGTAGCTCAAGTACACACGTAGATTGTATTATTTAAGAAAATGGGGTAATTTTAGAGAATATGAGTCGTTCTTGTCGGCTGTTTCTCTTTGTAAGTGTGATAGTGCAAAAGCTCTATCCCATCTCGTCCCAGCGTTAACAAGCTGCCAGGTGTCCGGTGTTTTCGAGTGGTAATGTAAAGTGTGGTAAGTGTTTTTGTTCATTTGCGTGCTGTTGTTTGTTTCTATTTCCCCAGCCGAAACCCGTATTAAAATTATTTAAAAAAAAAAAAAAAAAAAAAAAAGCTGTGTTAATATTACAACCGCTCATAATAATGCTAAGTAATGGTAAAATAGCGCTAAATGCAACCTTACAATTGCGCATTAATACTGGCTCAAATACACCGAGTCTTTGTGACTCAGTGTATTTATTTGGAAAATTTCCTGTTTATGAAGGTTTCGAAGGTTTTTGAGCCGTCGCTGTCCAGGGTGCTGAAGGGTGTCAGACGTATGGGGGAACCCCAGGGTGACGACATGAGGACACTGTTATCGGGGGTTAAGTTTAGTGACATGTAACCATGGCATCGCTGCCATGTGACGTCCTGACTCTAAATTGGGTCAGGATCTAGGACGTTTGAGCCGAATAAACCCATTAAAGCCTATTTTCGACTACCTGTAGTGGTTGTTGCTGTTTTTGTTTGTCTTAATTTAATATAATGTCTGATGCCTTGCAAAGAATGTAAATATCTGTATTTTTTTAAAATAATGGATTTTTAAAACATTTTTTTACTCTGAGATTTATACAGGCAAGAGAGATGCAACATGGGCAGTGATGGACCTAAGTGTGACTCCAGGAAGGCAAAGAGTCATCTATCATGTCACAAAGCAATCTGCATCAGTAAGTTTGTACTGTTAAACATAGAAAACGTACAGTCAATATGTGAACAGTGTGCATGTGTTTAAATTACTGTTATGACATGAAATGTGAGATGTAAAAGGGACAAACATGTCTGTGGATCCCCTTCCTAGATTGCTGCCGCTGGTGCTGAGCCCCCGGTGGTGTTTGTGTGAAAGGGGACCCTACAGCCTCCATGGCTCACTCATCAGAGCCGTCCCGCAGGGAGAAGACCCCCGGCACTCAGGGGTCACACACGGCTACGCGCAACCTCTTACGGAAGAAGGAGCAGCGCCGACGTGGAATCCGATCCTCCTCACCCATGGGCAGGGTCATCCTCATCAACTCTCCTGTGGATGGTGAGACGCTGGCTACATGTGGCCTCCACTTGATCATCTTCTGTAGTTTGAAAGATGCTTTATTTTGAATAGGTTTTAAACCACAGTGTTTAAGCACATTTGGCTGGGCTGTGTGGTTATGCGTTTTATTCCACATTTGTGCTGCCTTATCAGTGACTCACAGGATCAACCAGTATTTTCTTATTTAATTGTAAACTTTTTACTGTGAAACTGTTAAACTCACTCTCCTTCAAATCATACTGCCATTACCATTTACAAAATCACTTATTTTACCTGTGTTTACACTGATGGAATGTTTTGGGACAGTTTAGGTTAGGTTTGGCTTAGGTTTCAGACATGGTTTAGAGTCTTTTGCCTCTGTACTAATCCTCAAGTGGAAAAACTGGGGTCCAAGGTCTCAGTTCTGTAACACTTGACCAAATTTAGCAGAAACTGTAGTGATTTCAGTTGGAGCCGTCAGATGAGAACAAGGGCTCACATAGATGGATTTAAAGGTGGAGCAGGATACTGATTTCTTGACTCTGTGATATCTTTAGGTGGAGATGACAGTGAGGACCTCCATACAATCACAGTGGATAAGAGTGTGGATGGCAGGCTCGGCTTCAGTGTACGTGGAGGCTCAGAACATGGCCTCAGCATCTTTGTCAGTAAAGTGGAGGATAACAGTACAGCAGGTGAGATTTACAATTCTGGAGAAATAACATTCAGCCACTAATGACTGTGTTATGGTGGGAATCACCACTTTATAGTGATGATTTTCTGCTTAATCATCTGTTTATTTATACATATGTCCTAGAGCAGTATATTTGTGTGTATAAATGCTTTTTTGTGTGTGTTGACAGAGGAAGCAGGCCTGTGTGTGGGTGATAAACTGGTGGAGGTGAATGGCATCAGTTTGGAGAGCATCACCATGAGCAGCGCTGTTAAGGTCCTGACAGGAAACAACAGGCTGAGGATGGTGGTGAGAAGGGTCGGCAAGGTCCCTGGAATCCGCTACTCCAAGGAGAAGACGACGTGGTAACAGAAAATGATGAGTCCTTTGGGAATTAACTCACAATGATTGGAGCTCGGAAAACTGTTATAGACTGTATTTCATAGGTTAACGTATGACTTCATATTTCTCAGGGTGGATCTAGTACACAGACGGATGGTGGTAGAGGAGAGCGGACGGACTCCTTCAGACACCAGCTCAGGAAGCGTCCTCCAAAGAATTGTGCACCTGTACACCACCTCCGATGACTACTGTCTGGGCTTCAACATCCGAGGAGGAAAGGAATTTGGTTTGGGCATCTATGTGTCCAAGTAGGCGCCTATTGATGGCTGTTCACAGAAGAAATACTCCCATTAGTTCCTTGATCCTTTTATTTATTTTCTTCCTTCATTATCACATTTATTACCCATCTGTCCCCTTGTCCCAGGCTGGATCCTGGTGGCCTTGCTGAACAAAATGGCATCAAAATGGGAGACCAGATTCTGGCTGCCAATGGAGTGAGTTTTGAGGACATTAGTCACAGCAGTGCAGTGGAGGTGCTGAAGAGCCACACACATGTTATGCTCACCATCAAGGTGAGGGGGCCTTTGAAACTTTAATTTAATGCATCTTGTAAAAACCGTTAGATATAAAGAGGTGCCAAAGGTCTGGTATAAGAGACCTTTAACCTCGCTGCTTGTAGTGCTGTCACGTGGACCAGGAAACCCACGGCTTGTGTGCTCCCACATTCAGGAGGTATTAGTGCGATTGCTTAAATGTGGAAAAATAATCTCTACTGTATGGTGATATTTTGGATTCAACGATGCTGTGACGTGTTGTGTACAATATGCAAAGTATGTGTTATTTATTTATACTTTTTTAGTATTTGTTGTTGTTTTGTTTATTGGAGGAATGTTCAAAATGATTTTTTCATTATCCACTGTCAGAAAGTATGATTAATCCACAGTACACTCTGTCCTGAAGGTAAACGTAGCCTAATCTGATGGAAAATGGATCCTGATTCTCTAATCTTTGGGCATTAATTGTTAAACAGTAGTTGTGTGCAGAGTGCAGAATGCATAAACAAGATGAACACAAACGGTGAGGCTTAAACTCGTACATGTTCAGCCGAATGTGGGGATGTTGTGTTAATGACACGGTGAAGAGGGTGTATCAGATTCCACAACGGCCCTTTGTCTCTGGACACTGTTGTTATTAGAAAGCATGTCACTCTTTTTTTATTTCTGTCTCCGTTAAATGACCTGACGCATGAACTCACTATTTGTTTTTACCTTTGATCTTTAATCCTATCAGACACATTGACCAAATCGAAACCTGGTCAATTACACGAGTGTAGTGGCTCCACAGTGGATGTAGTTTGTGTGTCTGGGCCGACAGCTGGCATGCAGTCGTAATATTCCTTGCTCACTTTACTTGTCGGAGCTTGGGTTTCGCTCTGTGAAAAATAGCCAGGCCGTGTGCATTATTCACCAGGCAGCTGGGATCAGGTGCTGATCAAAGCATGGACCAGTATTTGTTCAAGTTTAGTTTTGGGATCTGTCACTTTATCCTGTGGGAACAGAAACGCCTAGTAAAACTAGAAAGCACCCCAACAATCAAAGGTTACTAGAAAGTCAAGAAGGGATTTTTATTTCTCTCAGAGGAAGAAAAGGTGTATGCTTTGGGGCCTCTGTGGTTCTAGGGTTACTCTTTATCAAATATAGGGATCCCATGAAAGTTTTAAGGTCTCTACTGTATCTCATTTGCATATCTGTGGCCATATCTTTGCAGGAAGCAGGACGATACCCTGCTTATAAGGAGATGGTGGCAGAATACAGATGGCTCAATAAGTGTATGTATCTTTTCCAAGTGCCAGCATCATATCCTATTCTTGTGGACAGAAATGTGATTGTCGTTATCTATAATTTTGTACATAATACATATTTTAATACACTTACCGAGATGTAAAGATAATTTAGACAATAATCTGTTATAATACTTCCATGTTCTTGTTTCCTCAGTGGCCAATGGGACTCAGCAGTCCTCCTCCCAGGGTTCAGACTCGACCACATCTTCCCTGTCGTCTGGGACGCCGGTCAGCTCGCTGAGTGGCCTTTCCCAGGTCATGTTCCCTCCTAGCCTGCCTTTTGGCTCCGACATGGTGGATGTTTGTATCTCCACAGAGGACCCGAGGTCAGAGTCGGCTTTCCTTTTCACTTTTCACTGATTTTATTTATTTATTTAACAGGGACAGCACTAATTAATCACCTTATTTACAAACCGCCTTTATAACTAACTAATCAATGAATAAATGACTGCAGCCATCCTCTAAATAAAACTAAAAAAAACATTAACAAACAATTCTGTGGTCATAAAATATTTCAGCAAATCACTACCTGCCAAACTGGCCGATTTATGCAGGACTTTACATTTAGTTATTAGTGTAAACTGAATTTTTTCCTAATATACTGCTATTTGGTCCTTGTTTTAATAGATATCTGCCTGATTTTCAGATTGTTTACATATGTGTTTGCTTTTAATGTGATGCAATTTGTGTTAGGTGATTTTTTAAACTCTTTTCCCAATAGTTTGTCTTTTTATTGTTTGTTAATCTACATAATTTTATCACAGGTGAATTTATATGGACAGGTATTTAGGGATAGGACAGTATAAGAGAAAACAAGGGCTATGGTTCTTAGTTAGCATAACCGTGAAATAAGCTCAAAATGGCTATTTGCTTGGAAAAAGGAACAACCACCAGATGCATAATATTTAATTTGTTGTAAACTCTTTAAATTATTTGTTTTGTAAGTCAGTTTGAGGGCAGATATTTGTCAATTTACTTCACATTGACCAAGGCTAAATTTGCATTAGACGTGAGCATTGTGCATGAATTTGTTCAGCTCTGAGTCAGAACGAGCTGAGACCACCGCCCATGCGGCGGACACCACCCGGAGCCTCGGACCCACCACTCTGCTCAGGGACACGGCAATCCGTGGAGGTGGGCAGGAGGGCAAGAAAGAATCCCCCAAAACAGCCGTGTTGTTGGCTCTGAGCCGACCCAGCCGACCCATCACCAGGTCCCAGAGTCAGGTCACTGTGGCAGGTCAGGTTCACAAGATGGCAAGTTGGCTAAGAAGAGAAAGGACACAGGCCCTGATTAAATTTCAACAAATGGCCTCCTGTTTATGTCCCATTGTAGAGATCACACAGAAGAAAGAGAAGAAGCAGAAAGGAAAGGACCCAGAGGAGAAGAGCACCCTGCAGCGCTCCAAGACCTTTGTTAACCTGCTGTTCAAGGGCGGACGCAAGAAAAGCAAAGGTAACTTGCATTTTGAAACAGTTTTTGTTTATCCATTCATTCATTTGTTCTTTGTTTCATATTTAAAACAAGACAATATTGGTTTTGTTTTTTCAGTTTTGCTTTGATTACAGTTGAGTTTTCGGTCATTTTGTGAATGTACTAGTTTTAGTCTTGTTATTTTTAAGAAAGTGTCTACAATTAGTTTTTATTTAGTATTTAGCATCAGCTTTAGTTTTTCTGGTATTTTAAGAAAAAGCCTGGTGCATACATGCTGAAGAAAGTAGGATGAAATTAAGCATAACATAACCAAAGGGTGTCAACTACAGTGCAAATAAAGAGAATAATACAAAGATGATTTTACCACTGTTTCGGAATTGTTAGTTTTGTGGTGCGTTGCATATTTTATTAGACTTTTGGGTGACACTTAGGTTATTGTTAGGGTTACTAACATTCTTAATACATTTATTAGGGTTGGTGTTGTTAATGGCTTATAAGCGTACCCTATTGTAAAGTGACCAATATTTATATTTCTAAAGATATTGGTTTTTTGTTTCAGTAAAAAAGGACATTAATAACTGGGCATTATTCCGTATACTTTCTCAGTTTCCTCGCTTTGAATAACTCTTCATTTTGCATCGACTCACGAGCAACATTTCTCATATTTAGTTTGACAAGATTTTTCTCAGTTACCATTTAAAAGAGTGCCAGCTTTTTAATGGAGCATTTCAAAGCATGCTAGTTTCATTTAGAAGCATTAGGTTATTTTCATTTGCAATCAAAAACAGTAGTATTTTAGGAAAACAAAAGTTGCCACAAAACTTAAGAACTGACCTTTTTATTCAGAAAGCGTTGGGGTTAAGAAATCCAGGCACACCTGTGCAATAATCATGCTGACTAATCAGCATCTTGATATGCCACACGTGTGAGGTGGATCGATTATCTCGGTAAAGGAGAAGTGCTCACTAACACAGATTTAGACAAATTTGTCAACAGTATTTGAAAGAAATGGACCTTTTTTGTGTACATGGAAAAAGTCTTTGGTCTTCGAGTTCAGCTCATGAAAAATGGGAGCAAAAACAAAAGTGTTTTTTATTTTTGTTCAGTGTATAAAGTTTTTTGAGGGCATATATGTGTATACTGGTAAAGCTGAATTTGAATCTTTTCATTTAGATTGCAGGTATATGTTGTTGTTTTTTTTTTAATGACACTGATATTATTCTATATTTTTGGCAGAGCTCAATACAATGCCAAATTCAGAGATGCTTGGAGTGGTGGAGGACATGGCCCGCAGACTCCTGAGTGAGGAGGAGGTGGCTGCTGTCACGAGGACATGTCGAAGGGTAAGTTTTTTTAATATCCATACACAGATTCATACAGTGTTGTTAGCTCTTACTGTCTTATGTTTCTGAGTAGGAGTAATAGTAGTAGTCTCCCATTTATAGTTTTCATTCCACAATTCCTTATCATTGTATGCCATTCTCACCTTTACAATATTTCTGTGGAGGTTCTGAGTCATCCAGGTCATAGCATCCAAAGCGTGTGGTTTTTGTCCAGCGACGGGATTGAAGGCGGGTGAATGACCCAGGAAATAGGCTCCAGTTTGGCTGGGTAGAGTTCTAAGAACAGAACGGTAAGTGGCTGAGAGATTGTGCCTTAGTCCTCCCCCTCTATTCAGAGAGGGTCTTTCCAGATTCACAAAAAATGGCTTTTTTCACCACCCGCTCAAACCATCTTCCCCCCCGGCCAAGATCTGAATGTTCCTTGTCCTGATGGAAGCGGCTCTTCAGGTTGGGTCATATGCCTGTGAAGCGGATGTTTACTTTCTCCAGTGTACGACTGGGGGACGACATGTCCTCAGGACAGGACTCTGCAGTCCACCTGCATCTGAAGGACCAGGGACGGGGACCCCAACGACCCTGGCTCAGGTGAAACTAACACCTCCTATGATGAAAGGATGGAGTCCTGAGTCACAGAGTATAAATTGTGGATTTCCACATTAGACCAGTTAAAACTGAAGAAGCTACCTGCATAGGTAATGAAACAGCTTCAATCCGAACAACCAGTCGCTGGATGAAAACCACATGCTTGGGACACCTTTTTTTTTTTTAACTAAATGTCTGATATGGTTGTTACCTGTGCAGTACATAGCGGAGCAGTCAGTGGAGAACTTCATACGCCACCTACTGGCTGTTCTGGACAGGCCTGAGAAATTACTGCTGCTGCGGGAAGTGAGGTGAGAAATGCAACATAAACAAAAAGTTGTTTTTATGTGTTTAAGACATTTAAACACATCTGCTTTGATTTTTTTTGGGGGGGGGGCAGTTTGCATCTGCATGCCTGACGACACAGTAATCTAATCTGTTCTTTGGGACAGGCTGTTGCTAAGCTCCAAACAGCATTTGAAAATCTGCAGTTCTTCCTGTTTGGAGTCAAAGCTGGTTCTTAATTCTAACCAAACCGAATTTATGACCTTCTCCAGATCTCACTCACATCTACACCCAAGATGGGAGTTGATAGTACAAGTGTTTTCATAGAAGTACTTTGGTGTCTGGATGGATCATAAAGTGTCCACATTGAACACCTGGTCAGGAAGCTGAAGGTCAGGCTGGGTTTTTATTATCAAAATAAAACCTCCTTTAACGTTAAAGTGACAAAAAGGCTGCTACAGGCTACATTTTGAAGTGCCTTAGATTACAGTGGCGTCATTTATATGCATGCTGCCTCTACACTGTGCTGTCTGGACGTGTTCTGCGTTTTATAACCACTGCAGTGTCTTGTACTCATCACTGTACTTTATGATGTGGTTTCTTGGTCTTTATGTTTAAGAAGAGATCTGTATATTTTCATTTACAAAGGTATTTTGGGAAAACTCCCATCTTATCTTTGTAATTTTCTGTCACCGATCATCAGCTGCTATACAGTAAGTCTCGCTCCTCCAAATGGCTTCTCTACAGGGTTTTTCCTATTCTTCACGCTGGTTGCGGAATAACCTTCAGAATACAGTACAGCTTAGAGATCTTCTGTCCTTGGATAAATTCAAAACTCTACTCTTCAGATACACAGTTTAATTGCTATTCTTAGTCTGGATCTTCTCTTGTTTATCTTCATACAGTGTTTGTATTTGTTGTGAATTTTAGATGGTTTGGTGTGCCTTCTCGGCCAGGTCTCCCTCAAAAAAGAGATTGTATTCCCAAGGGACTTCCTGTTTTGAATAAAAAACAATTTGATTTGGATTAATCATGTTTTTCAATGGATAGTAATCACAATCAGAAGTCCCTCATAAATGTCTGAGCTAAAATATTTACAAGTAAGGATCTGGTTTGTGTTTCCATATACAAGTGGTAAATTCTGTTCTTATAGAAAATGTATAAATCCAGCGACTGTTGTGTGGAACTGGGAAATAGTGGTATTACACATTTGAGCCAGAAGAGGATTAAGGATTTTCAGGATAATCGCATCAAATCCAAACGGTCCACTGTGAGAGACTGAGGACTAATTAAAATGGTTTTTTCATGTAAAACAATACGGAACCTGACTCAGCATCTTCCCCGTTACATATTTCTCAGGATGCTGCTTCCTCCTGCTGACCTGGACATGTTCAATAACGTGGTGACCCCCATCGAGGTTGAGGCCTATGATATCCTCAAGTATCGGTCAAGTGCGTATGAAAACTGCTAAATTGACATGATGTCTGTGCCTGTTTTTAAAATCTGCATGCTGAGACATAAAAAGTCCTAATTATTCTGTTATATACAGTGATTTATCTTGTTGTGTTTCAGTCCGAACTCCTCCTCTTCGCTCACCCATGTCTGGTCGAGCACCTAAGCGGCGCCTCATTACCCCCATCCCAGGTCCGTCTCTTAATTTTCAGTGCTTTATTCATCTACTTAATAAAAAGTAGAAGTAAGAATTTGTTCTGAATTTGAATGCTTTGAAAAGAGATATTCATAGAGAATTGTGCTCCAACAGCTTAATCGTTAATGTTGTGCTGAGTTCGTGTCAGTTGTATGAGGGCGTTATACTTTTTTTTTTCTAGCTCTTTCACTCTTCCTTTTGTGGAGTTTATGAATAACGGGGCATGAAATTAACTGGTCTTTTCTGCCCAGATTACAGAGGAGGCTTTGAACTCCACAGTACTGAGGAGGTGGAGAAGGAGAGCCATCTACTGGAGGAGCTGGAGAAGATCAGTCTGTCTTCCACTCGAGCATCCAGGGAGAGGCCCCACACCTCCAGATCCTTCACGCCGCTGTTGGATATACCGGTCGATGGCTATAACACAGAATCCAGAGATCTCAGACACTTGTCTGCCAGCCCCATGCTCCCGAACTGGCTGCTGGCCAGTAGCGATGACCCTCGGCCTCCTCTCCGAACAGACATTGGTACAATCCGCTCGATCCATTTTGATGAGGTTTCCCTGCACTCGACTTCAGACAGAGGTGATACGTCAGAGAGGGGAAGGTCTCCACTTAGAAACGGCCATTCCAAAGGTACGAAGGACAAAGGTGGAGACAAAAGTAAAGAACCTGTGTTTACACTGCAAAGTGCCTCACGGAGGAGTCGACCCTTGCTGTCACAGGTGTTTAAGTCTGGTTCAGACCAAAAAGCAAGGAGTAAACAGATCAATGGACACCAGTCTTCCTCAGAGAATGGACTCAATGGCACTGGGCCTGAAAAGAAGTATGAGCTTAAAACTGTCAGCATCTCCAAGACCAAGCAGTCTCTGGGTAAATGTGTTTTCATGTCATATCATTCATTGGTAGAAACGGTAGTTGTGCATGTGAATATTGACTAAATGGAGTGGTGTTTTTTTTTTAATCAAACTCTTTTTCTTCATGTAATTCCCAAAGTAAAGTCACTGAATAGTTTATGCAGCTATTTAGTGCATAGTACAATCAGTTGACAGCATAACCATCTTTTTGTAGTCAATTAGTAGTTTCATTCTCAACATTTATCTTTAAGAAGAATAACACCATTGTCATTGAACATAGGAGCAAATTATAAAGTGCATTTAAAAGACAAGCACAAACATTAAAATCTAAATGCAGGCCCTGTTTAAAAAAAAAAAAGAAAGAAATTCACACCTTGGACATTTTTGTTTTATTGCGTTTATAAATTGAATCACTGCCAATATAATTTGGCAAATTTTTGGCAAGAATTTACAAAAAACAACTCTTAATGTTAAAGTGAAACCATATTTCTACTAAGTAATGTCAGTTAAGTAAAAATGTATAATGGAAAATAACATATTTATCCACTGTGAGTCAGTATTTAGTAGATGCACTTTTGACTGCAATAACAGCATTCAATATTTGTGGGTAGGTCACATTTTGACACTTCAATTTTACCCCAGTCTTTGTAAAACTGCTCGAGCTCTGTCACACTGGATGGCATCCGGGAGTGAACAGCCCTTTGCAGATCCAGCACCAAATGGGTTCTGATTGGCGGCTCCACAACATTTACCAAGTTGTCTTTAAACTATTGCTCTGTAGTTTTCACTGTACACTTTTTGTTCATTATTTTTCTGGTAAATTATTATTCTCCCAAGTGGTAATGTAGGTCTCTTGGAGAGTGAATGAGGTTAGCAGCATTCTAAACTCTGCCTTTCCAAACCTTCCGGGGCATGCTGCAGAGATGCATTCCTACAGCGAGATGCTGCCCCCACCATTCTTCATGGTGGAGACGGCCTGTTTATGTCAAAGTGCACTGTTCAAATGTATGTTGTCTGATGAAAAAGCTAAACTATGATCTCATCAGATCCAAGCCCCTTCGTCTAGTTGCCTTTGGAATCCCTCTTTTGGAACTGTAACTGAACTCTATAGCATATTCTGTGACATTTGAAAGGTTTTCGTAGCCATACCCGGACTTATGCTTATATAGTTTGTCAGGGAGTTGCTTGGAGCATATTTGACACTAGAAATACTGGTCTACTAGTAACTCAACCATCCACACACAGGTGTCTGTACTACAATCATGTAAGTCACTTTCCTTTCACAAACTGAGACTTACAGCAGCCACCTTTGAATTAGCTCATCCACGTTAAATACTGATGAAATCACATATTTTCAATATTGCATTTCTAATGAATTGACATTTTGTGGAAATGTTTTCACATTGACGTTAAAGAGGTTTTTGTAATATTTAATGATTCTTGGCACTGTTTTTATATAAGATTTTATATTTTGACATTATATGTGCTTTGTCTTTTGTCAAGTAAAATCTCTTGCTCATGCTGTGTTAAAGCTTGTTACTGTACATCGTTACTGAGAACAGATCAGTTACTGTGTAAACATTTACTATTCATTGGTAATGTAAGTTAAGCCAGTAAAGAAATCAAACCATATCTCTGTTTTGTTGCTTCAGGCATTAGTATATCAGGTGGGATGGAGTCCAAGGTTCAGCCAGTGGTAAAGATTGAGAAGATTTTCCCTGGAGGAGCTGCCTCCACCTGTGAAGTTCTCAAGGTAATGTCACAGACAAGTTATGCAGAGAAATGTCTCTTCAATTGAACTGACTCCTCTGGCTTTGTGTCCCCAGGCTGGATTTGAGTTGGTGTCAGTGGACGGGGTCTCCCTGCAGGGAGTTACCCATCAGCACGCTGTGGATGTCATCCGAAAAGCCTTCAGCAACAAGGCCAAAGACCCCATGGTGTTTGTGGTTAAAGTTCCCCAAAATGACTGAAACTGACTGATCCCGAGTTCAGCGTGATTTTAATCACTCCCTCTGGCTTTAGAACGGAGACGTCAACGTGACAGACATGATACTCGAGTGAAGCAGAACCTGAACACGGTGACGTGTTCTGGGTCAGGTATAATTATGCCATTTACAGAGGTTATAAATGGAGAGGACTACACTGTCCAGCATCATGGAACCACAAGAATGGCCTAAATCAGTACTTCACAGGATTTGTTGGAATTAAGGAAAAAGGGAATGACTTTTTTTGGGAGGGAGGATGGGGGCAGCCTCAAGTGTTTTAAATCTAAAAACTCTGAAATCTTAAATGTGCCCCCAATGCCTTGATGTTATTTGAGCCAATACTTGTCATAAACATAATTTTCTTTAACATTCATCATACGAACAAAACACATAGTATTTATGTTATAAGTTAGATTGTGTATCCATCTGCTCCTGAATTATTAAATGTGCAGCCTGGCAAACTGTAACCTGAGTGCCTTTAAAAGCCCTGTGGACTGTACTTATAAAACTGCCTGACAAGTGGTGAAAGGACTTGTGAATTTTTTTTTCCTCAAGGGGGCAGACATGAGCCATTTCTAAACTGCAGCAACCAGTGAGTACTTTCCCAGCCCTGTATGTCACTAAAGCACATACCATACAGCTTATAACATTGACTGCAATAAATTGACTGAGTTCTGCAAAATAAGTTATCCAGGCTGCTTTCAGAGATTAATTACCAGTGAGTCTGGACCTGCCTGATTTTAGAATAAGTATAGAATCATGGAAGGAACAACAAATAATGGAAAACGTACAATTCTGTGTTCAACAACTGAAAAAAAATCAGTGTACCGGAGACAACTATTCAATTTTGTTGTTTAATTAAAAACGTAGGTTTGTTCAAGAAATTTACAGCATGAAAATATACATTAAATGTCTTCATACAAATATTGTGGATTATAAAATCATACCAGGAAATCAGAACAAACATTCACACATAGATACATTAATATACAGGCGTTGTAGAGAAGGAGCAAAATAGAACATGTGACATTGCTTTGGTCTATTCACAGTGGCTATGTTTTTGAGATGGACAGACATCTCTAAAAGAGAACCTTTATTTACATATGAGTTTTTCCAGTACAGGGATTATTTACAGTTGAGATTTTATCAGCAGCAGTAGTGTTAAGTATCATCTGTTGGTAACAGTTGCCTGTGTATAGTACGGGGAAGTACGTACACTTTACTTTAGAAAGGTTGGTGAAAATAGACTCAGCTTTCAGTGCATGTTGTCCCACTTTACATGACAGCAGTGAAAAACAGGGTTTCAAATGAGAGTTTCAGTATTGATTTAATTCATTTTATGAGTCTGACATGATAAAAAAAATTAATGGAAAAAAAGCCCAATGTCTAATTGCTATTTAATAAAATAAGGAATTCATACTAGACATTTATTACCAGTAAGATGGTTGTATGGTTACATTATTTAAGTAATTGTTGGTAGAAAAGTATTGATTTGTAACACAGTAACAGCCTTCTAGAGTCTGTTCCAGAAAAAACATGCAAACTTCAAATTATTTGACACAAGAGACAATGTGGAGTGTTTTAGTGCAGTTACATATACGTCTTAATGTTAAATACCTTTATGATGTAATGAAGATACTGAGTTCAAATACTGAACACAATAAGGAGTAAGATTCTTTACTGTATGAATGTGCATCATGACATGAATCCATAACTGGTAAAGTGATGTGGTCCAATCTCTTGACATCAGATGGCAGATTTAAATGGCTTTTTCATTGCTTTACCCACTCAAAAAGGTCCATTAATGTCACAAAAGAGGAAAGATGGCATTGCTCACATTACCTCTTGATTTTACAGTATAAGGTGTTCAATAGCACTTGTAAATCAAAGAGCATCATTTACAAACAGTTGACCTGTTCTACTTCCCTGTTGAGACACAATAGGTCATATCTGAGAACAGAAACATCTATCACATTTATTTATTTATTTTCATTATCTGGACCTACAAGATCAATGTAGAATGATCTGGAAGCTAACCAGTGAGGAATATGTAATGTTTATTTGTTGGCTGTGATATAATTTACACTCAAGTTTCTGAGAAAATAGGACAAAAACATTTTTGTCTCATTACTCCCCATAGTGCAGCCACCGTCATTAGCACTTGTCTGAGATTGACTCATTCTTGTCATAGTGGGCTCAATGTGTGGAATCCCACAATTACTGTCAAGTGAAAAAAAGTGGCTCCATTTGAATTAACCACACAAATGAAGTCTGACTACTAGCACAGAGTGGGAGGCTAGTGCAAAAGCCAGCAGGGAGTGTGGAATCATAACAACACTGTAGGAGGACACTCAAAGGTTGAGTGATGATAGTCATACACAATCATTCTCTCACGCGTCACAAATGTTAAAAACAGGGATGAACAACCAGAAAACGGATGCAGGTGTGTACTAACACTGACAGTAAGCAAGCAGGACACAGGTGATGTGGCCTCCCACCATCACACCATCAAATAGAGGTCAGCAGTGACCAGATGGGACTCCTTCGAGAATTCACCGATGAGGCAGAACTGATTATGGTGCAGCTTATTTATTTTACATTAGTGATGCCAGTCTGTCAGAGATTCAGATAATTCCTTTTTGACAGAACTGAAAAGATTTGATATGTGACATGCAGGAGCAATGGATTTCAGCTGACAGTAGTGCAAATCCAAACGGAGCGAGAAGGATCAAATCTCAGTGGCAGCGATTTCATCAAAGTTAATCTCGTTGCCGCTGCCCTCGTCTTCCTCTCTGCTCTCCAGTTCCTGACTGAGCTCTTGCAGGAGCTGCTCCAGCTCTCTGTTCCTGCGATACATCTGCACATAGTTCTGCTGCAGCTGCTTCTGGTAGCGGATCACTTTGTCCTTCTCCTCCTGCCATACCCTTCGCTCCTCCTCAAAGCTGCCCGATTGTTCCTCTGATCTCTGACGCTCAAAGGCCAGCTCAGACGTCATTCTGTCCATTTGAACCTTCATGTTGTGCAGGGCCTCGGTACTGCTCTGCCGCTGGGCCTTGGCTTCATCACTCTCATAGGCCAGCAGCTGCTCCTCTGCTTCCTGAAACACCTGACACTGCCGGTTCCCTGCGCTCTGACTGGCCAAGGCTTCTCTGAGTTGAATCAACTCTGACTCAAGACGTCCAACCTTCTCTCGTAAGAGTTCTGCTTCACTCTTCCGCCGCTGGAGTTCATTTTCACACACCTCTAGCTCCAGAGTGCGAGTGCGGTTTGTACCATGAGCCTCCTGGAGCAGGACCTGTGCATTTGTCAGCTCACCACGAGTTTCTCTGAGCTGACCCCGCAGTGAAACAATCTCTCCCACACGCTGTGCTAACTCTCCTTGAACTTCCTTCAGTTGCTGCTTTAACAAAGATATCTCCCCAGATTTCTGACACACCTGGAGGTTAAAAAAAAAACCTCAGATGATTCAGTTTAAAGCATTCATGCAGACTCCACAGTGATTCACAAAATAAATACAGGAATGAAAAGCTTAAATGGCAACATTGTAGTTACATCAGATGTACCGAACACTTTATCATCAGTTTGTTCATCTGAAAATATAAACTCTGGTGTGCTGGTTCTACTTGGGTGACGACAGCTCACATCTCTTAAAACCCCCGTCCTGCATATATTCAATCATTGCCTTCACAGAGCTGTGTTCAGCTGATTCAGTAAATGCAGAGTAATATGAGAAGAAAGGATATGAAAAATCTGCACTGCAGGTTCTCTACAAGACATGGTGGAATCCACCGCACTACTTTAACCAGCACTGAACAGTATACACTGCAGTTACGTGCACTTTTCTCAGCTTGTGTACAAACCTCTATTTAACAGTTATATTGTTTTTAGGTTGAACACAATAACCCTGAATGTATGTTTTTTTTTTCCTTTTAATCATGTTTTCAGGAATCTGTAACAGCTCAATCGTAATCTGTGAATTAAAATCCCCATACCATCCATGTATGAATGAGTGTCCATTTGCTTTGCCAGATGTAGTATACACTACTGGTCAAAAGTTTTTGACCACCCCAATTTTTCCAGTTTTTTTAATTGAAATTCATGCAGTTCAAGTCCAATGAATAGCTTGAAATCGTAAGTGCTGAACAGCCAAAGGTTAAAAAAAAGGTAACGTTACCCAAAACTGAAAAATAATGTGCATTTTAGGATTACACAAAAAGGCCATTTTCAGGGGACAAGACAGGGGTTAACAACTAAAAGCTGTTCTGCACTAATGGAGGTTGATCAAGCCTTGAAAGCTGTTGTGACTAATTCTTACAGGTGTCCTAAGTTTGCATGATGAATTAAAACCCCCTCTGCCTGCATAAAAGCAGTACTGGAACACACTGTGGTACCAGACCCTCATGAGTATTATTTGAACAGTATTGTACTGCAGAAAGCATTGTGTTGCTATAAAAATGGCAAGAAAAAAGTAATTAACAATTGAAGAGAGACAGACCACCGTAACACTTAAAAGTGTATGTATTTTCCATTGTTAAGTGCCTTTTTCTCGCCATTTTTATAGGAACACAATGCTATGAATGCGGTCAGAACAGCTTTAAGTTTTTAACCAATGTCTTGTTCCCTGAAAAAGGCCTTTTTGTATACTTCTGAAATGTACATTACTTGTCAGTTTTGGGTAACTTTACCTTTTTTCAACCTCTGGCAGTTACCCTTGTACCATTTCAAGCTATTCATTGAACTTGAACTACTTAAATTTCAATAAAGAACTGGAAAAATTGTGTTGTTCCAAAACTTTTCACCGGCACTGTACAGTGCCTGTATGCAGAGTTATACGTAGACTATTACAAATGATGGTTTGGTGATAAAATTATCTCAAAGTGAGAACAACTTCTGAAACAACATCAAGGAGTAACATGCCTGACTGTAACGAGAGGCACATTTAAAGTACCCTGCAAATTTGTACTAGACAAATAAAAGAGAAACTGCAAGTTAATCATGTTATTCCATGTGTCATTAACAAGAGTAACTGCGTATGAATACACTGCAACAGACAGAGAGGTCTCTAAAGTTTAACTCATGTGACTGCTTGAAGCAGTAAGTGAAGCTGAATTTAGTGATAAATAGAAAAATTAACATCAATGTCACTTTTAATGTGTCAGTTTTACAACCCAATTATCCTCCTTCATTTATGGTTATTAGTTTATTTACTGTGTTACTCACTTCCCACTTGGTCTCCTCGAGGCGGGGCCCTAGCTGGATTTTCTCATGCTCATATGAGGTACAGCGCTCCTCGAGCTGCTCCCTCTCCTTCAGAAGCTGAGCAAAGTCCTCCTGCAGTTTCTTCTTCTCCTGCTGGAGCTGATAAACCTGCAGCCGTGAATAATAAATGTCACATTATTTCACACAAGTAGTCCTTATGAAGACCTGGTCTTAAATAGAAACAATACTGTTAATTTACAACAATAATAATTTACTGCAGTTGTTAATTTAGCAACAGCATGTTGACAAAATAAGACAAAGCTGTCTGAGTTTCTGACCTGCAACTGAAGCACCTGCTGTGCCCGCTGAGCCTTCTGGGAGGCCGTCTGCATCCTGGTTGCACAACTCTGCCTCAGCTCCTCGATCTCCAACTCAAACCGCTTCTGTTTCTCTTCATACACCTGCAAGACATGACCTGAGAAATTAGTACATAATCGAATTCATCATTTCCACGCTATCCTGGAAATTCATCAAAAATCCATTAATACATTTTTAAATAATGTTGCCAACAGACAAATTTCAACAAAAGCATAACCTCCTTGGCAGAGGTAATTACACCTACAGTACTTTACACACAAAATCCATATTTTTAGAGGACCTGATTAGAATTTTAATTTATTTCATCATAACCGCCTCCCTGTGAGACAAAGAGTGACACAAATATCCTGTGTCATGTAGTGAATCAGTAGTTTCACCAACCTGACAAATAGCTGCTTCGTTCTCATCCAGGTTGTCTTTGAGCTGCTGCAGCTCCAGGTCCCTCTCCCTCAGTTTGTCCTCTAGGTCCCTCACCACCCCCTCATAGCCCTCCACGGGGCCCGGCGATCGTCCACTAGACCCACTGTCCGACAGCGGCTGCCCTCTCCCGCTTAATGACCCAGAGCCTGTGCTCTTACTGGATGATGAGCGCCCACTGTCCGAGTTGGAATGTCCATGTCCACTAACTGGCTGAGTGCTCTTCATGGGTTCCAGGTGGGCAGGTGGGGCCTCCCCAGATGGGAGGCTGTAGCCACTGCTGTACGGTGGGAGGCTGGAGAGGGAGTTGCGTCCAGAGTCCATACTGCCACCACCGTTCCGTCCTCCACTGTAGGAGCTGCGTTTCTCTGAGCAGGAGGGCGACACGTCTCTGTGCGTGGGGCTGAGCAGGTTCAGATTGTTTTGACTGTCTGGTACATTGGCACAATGGCGAGGTGAGAGGTACTGCATGGATGTACGGCTCTTAGGAATGACAGGTTTGAAGGCAGTAGGTCGTAAAACTGTTTTCTCCATGTTCTTCAAAAAGGATAGAAAATAATATGAAATCAAAATATTAGAGACGTATCTCTGAATTAAATCTATTCACAATTTGAATTATGAGTGTAGTTAATAAAAATGGACTGAATCATGATCTCAGGGTACTTTACTTGGATGCTATACTTCATGGAAACTGAGGTAATTGGTAAGTGAAATAAAAATATTCAAAAACATTAGTTAATATTTTAAAAACTAGGAGCAAGGAGGGCAATCAAAATGTATAAACAGATGAAGTCAGCTTGTTAAAAAAAATCTTGCTTTAATGGATAACTCAACACTATTCACTGAAACATTCTGCTTTCAAAAGGATAACAACACATAGCCCTACATAACAGAAGGGTACAGAAAGCTCTCCTGAAAATACCTGAAAAAATTACAATTAAAAATAAAAATAAACTTTCATTAGTTTCTTCAAATAAAAAAACAAGCTACTTCACTCATGAAACGCAATTAAAATCAAAACCCAAATTGAAAAGCTAATTAAAGAAAACAAAGGCAGAAATGAAAAGTTTGCATTCATTACGGTACTAAAGTAAGCTGGACTCACCTTCTCTAGTTTTCCGGACACAGGGATCAGTTTAGGAGGAGGTCCTCCCATATTCCCATTCAGCCCCGATCTCTCTTTAATTTCATCTACCTCACTTCCTGGGCTGAGCGGCTGAGTTACAAGGTTGTCATTCCAATCATCGACATATTCCTCGTTCAGGTAGGTGTAGTTCCCGTTCCCTCTCTCCTTCTCCAGGACCCTGCTGGACTTTGCAGAGCTCTGCTTCTTGGCTGGTGGGGTGCGGCTCTGCAATAATGGCTCCTGTGGTGATTCTGAGCCAAGACAAGTGCCCGGTGTGGGCCGCCGGACCCTGGCTCCCAGCTCAACACCAGAGCGGTGGTCCTGGTATGGGCCAGTTCTGGTTGCAATGAGGCTGCTGACAGACCCCATAGGATCCAGGGAGGTGGAGGGAGGAGGTGCGTTGGGAGGGGGAGAAGGGTTTGAGGGATGTCTTCTACGAGATCCTCCACTGTGGCCTGGTGTGTGAGGCTCAGTAGATATGGGCAGAGCCTGAACCAGGGCCATGGTGGCAGCTCAGAGGCCTCACTTGATCTAAAAGACAAAAAAATGAAGACATGCTTCTTGTAACATACTATACACCACAGACATCAGCTCATATGTTTTTAACATTCAGGTCTGTGCAACTTTTCACATATAGAATAATAAAAATAAATCTGTGCACTTGTCAGATTTGAAAAAACTGAAGCAATGATGTATAGAGTAAAATAATCTGCAAAATATATTGAATTGTCACAAATGGTGCCATCTCAGCAACCACACAAAATGTATCAATATCTGGGCATGTGTTTGAAATGTAACTAATGTCACCTCTTTCTTCAGGCCCCATTCTTTACCGGGTACTTTTCAAATAAGCAGCATCAGCAGACATACTGTTATTTTCTTTGAACATGTTTAGCTTGGATTATGGCACACGTTTGTTGCTGTATTGGTTTGATACCCTCACAACATTTATCTCCATCCCTAACTGCATTCATTTTATACTGCTGGTGGCAAATACATGTGTAAAAATGATGTCTCCTGCTTCTTGATTCACTCTTCACTATTTGGGGCCATGAATCCTATCATCTTAAAACATGCCAGGGCTGTCAGCAAGGCAAAAAAAAAAAAACCCTACTGAAAAAAAAAGAAGAAATGAGAACAACCTCACTGCATCAGC